>BMAW01014191.1:8525-36149 GCA_019974015.1 Nephila pilipes
GAATTAGGAAATAAATATGTGAATTTTGTGATAGTTTCCGCGGGTAACATATATCCAAACCCTAAACCATTCAGCATGCTTGGCGAGAAACAATACAGCCAAACAGTTTGGCGATGAGTGCAGCTTTGGTGAGTAGACAGCTCGCATGCACGTTTTATTTTGTTCATTGTTATTTATGTATTAGAGCGAATGGAATTTTAGTATGTGTTTCTGCTAAAACTGTAGGTTAGGAATCAATCTTTTAAAGCAAATCCAATAAATGGATTAAATAAATGAACCCTTTCTTGTTTCATTTTAAAAAACAAAGTAAAATATAAGGTATATACATTTGAGATTGTTTTTTTAAAAAAACAAGTGTTTTCAAATTAGCAAAGGTGTTGCTGTATGAAATATTCAAGGTCATAAAATTTTTGGCATTTTCTAAAAAATCAGAATTAATGGTAAAGGTGAGAAGGTATTTTATTTCAATGGTTAATAATAAAAATCATTGTTTTGCTGTATGGTGTATGTTAGTTAAGAAATTATGAGTTTGAATTGCAAAGAAATAAATCTTAAAAAGAGCTTTAAGGCTGACAATTGTCAAAAATGTCCTCTGAATAATATAAGATAATAATCATACCAGTGTATTGATTTATTTTTGAACTTGTCTTGCGATAATGCTGCAATGCTATATTACCCTTTTAGAATGTACCTACTACTGCATATTTATAAAAAAATAAATCCAAGTTTGAAAAACGAAATCAAAAGGGGGAAAATGTTTACTGAATATAGCATGAGTTCTTATTTACTCCAGATTAAATAATTAGTATAAAAGACAAAAGAGTAAATAATATACCATTATATAAATGGGTCATTTTTCATACTAATTGTTTCAGTTAAGTTATATTTATTTATTTCTCGCAATTGCTTACAAAACATTAAATAATTGGTTTTGCTTATTCAAAATTTCCTTTATCTTTCAGCTGACAAAATGAAAAATGCTTACATTATCAAGTTGTTTTCCTTCAATGTGGGCCATGTATTATGATCACGTTGTAGTGTTCATCAGACAAACTGGCCACCAAGGTCACAATTATTAATTTTTATGAAGCTCAATTCCAGTATCCTGCAATATTCTATGTGCAAGATATTTAAAAAATGTATCAAAATTTTCAAAGGGTGCAACAAAATGTTGAGTATTCACATCTCCTTTTTACCATACTGAAAAATTAGGGGAGTAGGTATTTCAAAAATCTGTTTCACACCCACGTGCTGAAATTTACTGATTTTAATCATTATAAATTCTTAGATATACTTTTGTCTGAGGTAGGTTTTAAAGAAAATTGCCATCTTAACTGACTTCAAGTAAAAGGTGTTATACAATTCCATTGTTTATATATAATCTCGGTGTACATACATAGTAGTTTTTGTAATGTCAAATTCCTTTCAATACTTTTGGGATTTTTGTGTAAGAATTTAAAGAACAACCGAGTTATATAAGGAAAATTATTTAGTAAGGAATCTGAACAGGTAAGAGCAATGCATTTGAAAGTACAAATTTACTGCTCTATACATGTGTATTTTGTTTAACATTTGCCCGAGATTGTTCTCGCATTGGAAGCATTTACCATTATATACATTTTGATACTGCAAAAAAAAAAAAAACTTTGTTCAATGTTAAATTTTTACCACACACTGTAAATACTGTGGTTTCACAACATTCTGGTGGTTAATAAATTTTTTTCACACACATTTAATGTATTTATTTACTATCTATCCAATTTAGCAACCAGTTTGAAAATGATGATGAAATGAAGTTCTGTGTAAAGAAAATGGAAATGACTACTATACTTCATTCTTTCTATCTTAAGAAATCTCACAGAGCATGATTATTATAACTTGAGGTTCCGAGAAAGGAAATTATATTCTCTGAAAGAGAAATGAATAGTTCGAAGTGTGATATTCAAATTTTCAAAAATTAGATTTTTTTTTTTTTTTTTTCAATTTCACATCTAATTGTATATATATATAGACATATAACTTATCTATCTGATTTTATGTTAACCCTTTTTTTAATGAAAATACTCAATTTGAAAAAAATAATTTAAAATAGTAAGTAATAAAAAAAATTATATTTTTCTTCAATCTGAATATTGAAGAATGTATTTTTTTTTGTTGAAAAAAGGCAGGAAAAAAAAAAAAAAAACTTATTTTTAAATTAATTTTTATATGATTAAAATTTACAAGAAAATTTATGTAACTGGCAAGAAAAATAAATGAATATGTATAAAATTTTCAAAAGTACAACTTTAGGCTTAATTTAGGTGTTCTTTACACCTTTCGGAAACAACTGTAAAAAAATTCTATTGGATACAAAAAAAAACCTTCATCGAATTATACTTGGAAGGTAATTACCCACATTTTAACAATTTACATTTATCACTCAATTGGGCATCAAAGGTGTTACAAAATATAAATTGTTCAGAAATTCCATACTCATTTCTGTCAGCCCATAATTGAAAATATCTCTGTATTGTCTCTACTATCTGAAACAATAGTGTAAAATATGAAAAATGGTTTTTCAAATAAAACTATTCATAAAGAATCATATTTTAAAAAAATTATCTTTGGTTTTTGTATTGCGACTTTTTAACTGGTAGCATTTGGGAAATAACATTTGCTCCGTTATCAAAAGGGGAAAAAAAAAGAACATACATGCTTTATAACCAATATACTATTACTGGTCCTTTTTTCCATCATAAATGCATTTTGTTTTCCTTGTTGCACATTATCAAACAATTATGTTGATGCTCAGGGGAGCCTTGCAGAAGTTAAGAAATATTCATAATGAAATTTACAAACTTGTGTACAAGACTTTTAGAAATAAGTCATTTTGATTTACTGGCTTTGAGCAACTGTATGTTGAATTAAAAATATATTAATGTACTCTGGAGAAATGTTCAAGGACTAGTAACGTACCTTTGGACATGTTTGCAGTGCCAACAACTTTTGTGCCTTTTCACAAAATGTTTGACAGGGGTTATCAAATATTTTTATGGTATTACTTAGTTCCCTTTTATTACCATAGAGGTCTTATTTTATCGTCAGTTTTGGGCCAAAACATTCTATAAACTTTTGTGCTTAATTTCGTTAGATTTACATATCTTGCCTTCCATACACTTTCGAAGTAAAGTTGCAGTTCACAATTTCAAATATGTGGATTTCATAATATTTATAATTTTGTTTAGCAAGTAAGTTATGTTTTAAAAAAGCTAATATAGAGTTCAAGTATATGTAAAATATGGAACAATGCAATGCTAATTACTTCAAAATTTATACTTTTGCACTAATCATATACCTTTAGGATATTAAAAATATTGTATAAAATGTATCTGCAAAACTTTTTAAAAAATATGCATTTTGAAATTAACATCTAAAAGTATTATTTACTCTTTAAAACTTTGTAGAAAGTTTTTGGTAAGGTTTTTTTTTATATAGGAAAACATGATTAGCAAAAATTTTCAACATATTGTACTGATAAATTATATAAGAAATTATATTATAATTTATGTAAATAAATCTGTATAAAGTATATATTTCCCTGCTCCCTAATGTATATTACAAAATGTTAATCATACACTATATATATGTTGTGCACAAATAAGTATTCATGGGTATTTTTCTTTTTTAAGCCTTAACTACAAGATAATTAGTTTGATTTTTGAACTAACCATTGATTGATCATTGAAAAATGATAAATAATTGAAAAAATTAAACTGGTCAATGTATCTCAAGATCATTATAAAACTTTTGTTTGTACCAACTAAAAAAGTATTTTTCAGATATGCATAAAATTATTTTTCAACAATTTATCAATCTTATACTTTATTTAAAAACATGAATATTCCGGAATACTTCTTAAAAATGGATAGACATAGCTAAAAACATTTATATTGAATGACACAAATCTTACATACCGAATGTATTATGTATTTTTGAAAAACAAATTTTTTATTCCTTTTAAACTAAAATAACATTCACTCAATTATAAAAAAAAATGATGGATTTTACTTCAATTACAACAATTAAAATTTGAATTCCACTTTAGTTTGACTTCTAACACGCTAAGATTAAAAAATAGTTTATGTGGTGTTGGTTATTGTGTGACAATTTGTGCTCGGATAGTAGCCAGCAGTGGAGCTGTTCTCCTTTTCCTAGTTCGGTGTTGACATTTTGACTGGTAGAATGAAACTCGTACATTGATATCAATGAATCTTTATGCTTGAAAATATTATTTTATTTCTTAAGAGAACACAGTACCTTGACAATGACAAAAATTTGAGTTTCTTTTATTAACTCATGTTAATCGTATGACTGTTCTAAATATGTGCACTTAATCTATATGAGTATTAAAAGTTATACAGACCATGGGTTGGCGAGTGCTTTCCGAGTTGTCAAGACGTTGGCGATATGTGACAAGACACATTCATTACAAACACTATGACGTGTAACAGAACTTCGCGTGTTCTTCAATGTGTTTCGCTGCATGGTCTCTATAACTGCTGAGTACCAATGTATATATATGCAAACATAAGCTTCAACTGTAATTAAAAGAAATCCAGAAGTAAACTAATAATGCATTTGAAACGTATTGGAAACTTTCATTCCACTTACTGTTCGTATAGTAAATATATAACTTACGATAGATTCTGCTATCAAAATATTTTATTTAACCTGAATATATACAACAATGAATACAATATTTAAGGTTTTTCATTTATTTTTTTGAATTTCAAAGTCTTAAACTTATTTTTCTCCACAGTGTTTATGCTGACAATTGATTTTGGGCAGATATAAAATCATGGATCAAGAGTGTGAGATATGAACTATATTAAAACACTTAAGTCAGCTTTTTCTGACAGAAGCAAATGTTTTTATTTAAAAGAAATTACTTTACAATATTAAACTTTGTAAAATTAGTAGACATTATATATATATTAAAAATTTTTTAATGACCTTTTATTTTCAAATATATATTTGCACTGATTAGTATATATATATGTGTGTGTGTTATCGGAAAAATTGTGACCATTTAAAATTTTTGGAATCAGAGCTAGGCAAAAACATTCATTTATATAACTAAGAAAAATATGTTTAATATTTTTAAAATTTATTTTGTGTGTTAACTATATTATATATGTAGTATTGATAATTGTCGTCCCAAAAAGAACATTTGATGATGTTATAAATTATGCTCAAAGGATTCAGGATTTCGAAAAAATAAATTCATTTTTAATACAAACTATTGGAATGCAAGATCCGAAAAAAATTACTGGTATTACTTTATTGTGTACACATTGTCTTTCTCATTGAACTTCACTTTCAATTTTTCATTCCAGAAACTCTTTAATCACTATTCAAGTAGAATGTGATAACAAAATCATAACTTCTGTTGTGGATACTGTAACCGAATTACTTATAATTAAAACCAGTATGGTACCTGAATATTATCAGAATCCATGCGGAAGGGTTATTTTAAAATCTGCTTTTGGGTATAAGGTCACTGCACAATTAATAAAGGGGAATTTAGTAATTATAAGTTCCAAGTCTTATGTTGTAAATATACCTGGTACCATCATGTGTGCAATGGCAGATAATTTAGTGCATGATATTTTATAATGTTTGAGTGCTTATAATGATTTGATTGCAATGTTCATGAAATCCTATAATCTCATGCGAGTATATTTCTGTCACTCTTTTTGAGAATACGACAGTTAATATAAATTCTATTCTATGTAGTATAATACCTATGCACAGAGCCAATGATTCTGTTAATAATTTAAGTAGTGCTTATATGGACAATGGAAGTGTCAATAATGATTCAGTTTCGGATTCAAATAAATTTCAATTTGAACGAGAAAGTGATGGAAGTCTATTCAAATGTTGACAAGATGCAAAAAAATTGTTCAAATGGTTTGATGGTTGAGAATAAAAGTTCCTGTATCTCAAAGATAAGATTTTAGGTGAACCCGTTTGCCATAACTAGACTTAAGAAAAGTACATAAAATATTTTCAGTCAATTAAGACACAGTTAACTTACACTTGAGAAATAGATTACTTGTTGAGTATGATTTTTGTATTGGTGATTATTATTTTCTGTAGTATATTTGTTTTTAATTTGGAAAAACAACTGATGAATAACACATTTTTAATTTCTTTTATTTTTGAGTTGAAATTATTAGTGATTCTTCGAAAATATTTCAAGGCGCGCTAAGATCTCTCCCTGTTTAAAAATAGTGTAATAAATAATTTAAAGAACAATATAATATGGTTAAGAACCCATTCCTACTGACAAATCATCTTGAATAAACACAAAAGTGGAATTAGTACAAATCATTTGAAACTAGAATTTGATGAAACAGACGTTCCGGTGGATTTTTAGACTATTAATAGGAAGGACATATTCGAATTTACGAATATACAGAGAGTAGAAAAAAATAAGCTAAAAATAGTATTCTTAGTGGCACATCAGAAAACACAAATTTTAAAATAATTTCATAATTACTGCTTCATAAGTATAGAACGTTGTAAATGGAAATATTTCTGAATGTTTTTCGTAAAATATTTTCTGTAACGAGTTCTTGTTTGGTTATCTTTAATTGCATCGATAGTATGAAAACTAATTAGCATGAGTGAAATTCTTGCAAAATAGCATGAAAAGTTAGGGTAAAACTGCAGTTAAATGGAAATGCCATTTTTTTTTTTATTTTGAAAGCAGAAAATTTTTTGTTATATTTTTGTACAAATCTTACAGGCAGTATTTTGGATAGTCAAGGTTGATTAGTAAAAATTTCTTATTCTAAACGAATTTCTTTAATGATTATTTTTTTAACCATACGTGTCATTTTATAAAACCAAAGATGAGATTTAAATCATTCAAAACAACAAATGTTTTCCGGTGATGGAGGGTCGGATTTCATATTATTGATTAAAGCATTGCATTGAAAGTTCACAAGTGTGATAAACATATCACAGAAGAAATTTCTTACCTTGAATGCATTGGCATAAGAAATTAAATAAATAGAGAAATTACGATACGAATTAATTTGTTAAAGATAATTTCAATGATTTGAAATACTGTCTAACAACTAAATTAAACTGAAAATTGATAGCATCCGTATTCCAGTTTTAAAAGGGGACAAATAAATATTTTATTTCCATTAAAAAAAATCCAAAATTATTTTTTTCCTTATAATTTATTCTAATCTCGAAATTTTTGCATCATCGGTTGAATAGGCGAAGATTTCGCCGGTCGGGGCTTCATATTAGCAATTCGGTAGAAGAAATACCATACCAAATAGTGCTTTAAATATTATTCATAGATTTTGAACGTCATGGAAATATTCATCCATCCAAATTATTCCACTATTTTCGCGGAAAAAATTGAATTATTAATTTTTTTTAAATGTTTGTAAAAATGATTTGCGTTTAAAAGTATGGAAAGACTGTCTGATTAATTAAATATTTTTAACCAAAAGAGTGTGGGGAGGACACTGACTTTTTTACGATTTCATTTTATCCTATATTTTTTAACGCGTCACTTTTATTTCGAGAATTAATTTGAAAAAAACAAAATCATAATTTTTATAGCTAATTTTTTCTTTTAATTCATTCAAAGAATGGGTTCTTATTAATTATCAAAGAGAAAAGTATTAACACTTCATGTCTCTAAAGGTATTCGTAAATGTTAATGTAAATCACAAAATGCAACACGAATTAGTAAATGTAACACGAATCACATTATTTTATTACATTGAAGTTATAAATTTATTGAAATTCAAGAAAAAGCTTTGTAAAATTTATTTTATGAAAACTAAAGCAATATAATTAATTCTGAAATTAAAAAACAATATAGTATTCGAATAATTTGATTAAATTTTAATAAATAAATGATGCGCATAAAAAATTTAATTATATAACAGAAACTATGTTCATAAAAAAAGAGGCATATTTTTTAAAATTATTAATCCTTAAATATATAGTACTTTTCATAAAGATTCAACTTGATATATGAAAAAAATTTATTCATTTTTCATTATAAACACTTGTAATTTTAAGTCCTTATTTATATTTCATTTCCCGTTTTTATTTAGCTAAAGTAAAAAAAAAGGATTCATCTATGAAAAGAAATTCATGTATATATAGGTAAAAGAGAGAGAGAGAGAAAAAAAAAACTATCGAATCAAAACTGGCCGATTCGATGTACAAAATCTTGTGCGATCATTTTAAGACATCAATTAAAAAGGTATCAGACTGCTATGGTTGTTTTCACAATATAGACAATCAAGAGTGTCACGATTGTAAAACTTTGGATTATGCAGAAAAATTTGTGTTTTACAAGGATCTCGCATGGTGCGGTATGGATTTTCAACAATTGGTTCGAGAATTCATATACAAAAATGAACATTGGGCTGATTACATGAAACAACTTCTACTGGATAAAGAAAACTTTAAGAATTTTACTAAAAAAGTAGAAGATATGTATTTGACGAGCTCCAAATAAGACTTTTTTGATAAAAAAAAATATTTGTAAAAACAATAATTCGAGTTACTAATAATACTCGTAATTTAAAATGCTATACCTATTTGTAAGCAAAATAAAAATTTTGTTTTGAAACTAAAGGTTTATTTTTTTTTATGTGTGTGGAATTATTAAAATGATATAAAAAGATTTTTAATACTTTTAAAGTGTTTTATTCTAAAGGTATTTGTTCTCAATGTGCATATTTTTTTTCGAATGAGATAGCTTCTGTTCGACTAATTATTTAGAAATGTCAACGGAATTTAATTATTCTGATCTAAAACCAGAGCTTGTCGAAGAATTTGTACCTGTAATCTTTGAAGAACCAAATGAATCCATCATACCTCGCAGTATTGTGAATCAAAATTATTTCAAGTTTGTACAACATGTTATTCGAAGATACAGATGTGTCATATCAGAAGTTATTTTAAAAGGAATTTGGAAGTATCAATATACGATTTTTAACTTGGAATGTGCTAATGGAGTATAATTAATCGAAGATTGGGAAAGCTATTTCAAACTTTGCAAGTTTCGCCACAGAGATTTAGAAAACACTATAAAATAGTTCACATTTTTGTATCCAAAAGATGACATTTACTCCAATAATTATTTTGATAGGTTTCGATTTTACGAATGCGTAAGCGGCAAACCAATACTTTTCTGGAATTATGAAATAAAAAATTGATAAATTCGCTTAAAAATCTGGAATTAACGTTTCGATTAAGCAATAATCAATTAGCATCCATCAAGAATAATGTACCTTATTTCAACAATGTTATAAAGTCTTTGTACGGATTTGATAATTCGATGCGAAAAATGTGTCATTTGGACGAACTTTTTACAATTTACAATCCAGTTATATGATAACTAATAGTTATATTATAAAACTTTTTAATGGAAATTCATTTACTTGTAGTTTATGTTAAAGGTATTTCAACTTCATTGAACTGAGAATACAACCATTCTTAATGGTAGAGTTTTAAAAAAAAAATTGTTATTAAAATCAACAATCAAATACAAAAAAAAAAAAAAACTTTTTTAAATAATACATAGATTCGTGTTTAAACATTGAACAGAGAGAAATACAATTGTAAATGAACTAAAGTTTCCATACTGGCCATTTCATTAAAATTGAAATAGAAAAACAAACCTTTAAAATATTAATTCTAGTTTTTAAAACGCCGAAAAATTCCAAAGACGTGGAACAACATACTTATTTTTTTATTCTTTGAAATTAATTTATTTTAATAGAATTATAATTATGTAGAATTTAAATAAACCATTTCACGTAATAAGAGCGTAGATGTTGTTAAACAATATTTTAAAAAAATAGACTGGTTGAATAGTATATTAGGCTGTGTAACTATTAGATACAATTGGTCAAAAATGATGCGTTCCTTCGTTAATACTGTCGTTGGATCACCAGGGAACGATTGCTTTCAACAAAATGCCAAAGAAATGTACAGGATTTGTAAAAAATACGATGGATTTCTACTTTCATGTTTTGTTAGAGATAAAAGTTATTTGGAGACTTTGGAATACCTAATAGAGGAAAGGAAGAAATCCGAATTGGACATTCTATGCATATGGTTATATGCCAGTTATATAGCCGAATTTCATCCGAAAACTTCAGAAAAAGTTGTAGGAATATTACAGAAATATTTTAATTCTAGCAGATTTTATGGTTGGCGTTCACAAAAACATATATATTGTTTTACAGAACTTATAAAAAGGATGGACAGTATAACTCCTTTGTAAATCATCTGTATAAAGCATTTGTTTTTATCTCACCTGTCATTTGTTTACATAAATCGTTTGTGTTAATAAATTTGTTTATTCAATACAACTCGTGATTATTTCAAATGATTGCTTTCAATATATTCCACTAGGAGAGGGGGTGCTAGCTCAGGTCGTCCTTTTCACTTGACCGTTGTTCAAAATTACGAGGTCCGTCGCCAATAATCCTCATGTTGCTTCTAAGGCGACGTTAATAAAAACTAAACTAAACTAAAATCAATATAATCTACAAGTTTTGAATCCTGAGTTTCATTTACAATGAGAGGATTTTTCCCCCTCCTCATTTACAATTGTGACGAATTGTGGCCAATAATTAACTATATATCGCTTCATTTCCATAAAGGACTTTCATTAAAATGTTATTTTTTGTAATTAACGTATCTATGATACTTACAAAATCTTGAGTGTTTGAAATATCCTGTTGACAAAATGCATTTAAAGTTTTAATATTCTCCTTTTTTTTGGTTTTGATTATTATTCTGGAAGCGTCCAGAATAATAATTAGAACCAAAAAAAGGGGAATATTAAAATTTTAAATGCGTGTTGTCAAGTTTGAGATTTTTTAGTTGGTGTGATTAGTTTTTGGTTAATTTTGATATTGTACAGAATAAATTTAATTGTATTTGAAAATAAAACAATGAATGTAAATTATTGGTCATCTTTAAAAATTGCAAAAATTCGTGCAAGATTCAAATGTTTAATTGAAAATTGCAGAATAACAACAGTGTTATGCTATTGAAAGTAAAGTTTAAAACGCATGGGAAAGATCGCTTCGACATTGAAGAATGCAATTATTTATTCGCAAACTTGAGATCTTAAACTTCGAATCCATCCATTATTATAAATTAATTATTCACAAATTTGAGATTTTAAAATTTGAATCTATCCAACATTATAAATTAATTATTTAAAAACTTGGGTTTTTAAAATTTGAATCTATTCAACATTATAAATTAATTATTCACAAACTTGAGCTTTAAGCTTTGAATCTATGCAACATTATAAATTATTTATTAACAAACTTGAGCTTTTAAACTTCGAAAACATCCATTATTATTAACTATTTAGTAAATGTCTTTTACGTTGGCAAACAAAATTTAAAAATATATATATATTTTTCCGATTCGTATAAATACGGATCGCAACATCCCACTTTCGCCATAATCACAATTTATTCAACAGGATTCAAAACGTCAGATTTGTGGTTCACGTAAACGGAGTATTTAACAACGCTGGTTTAGAACACAAGGAAGCATGTCTTGTGGAACTATTCTCCGGATCTTCTTACATCATCACGCTCGACACTACAAATTTAAATTACACTTGCTTAGACAGACTATACAACGAACAAAATTCTAATGAAAACCACTTAATTCCTTTCCCTTTCAAAGGGAAAATGACGCAGGAAGATGGAAGAAAGTTATTGAAAAAGTTGTATCTGGAAAAGGACGGAGGAAAAAACTCACTGGTAGCCGTGCTGGGCATTATACAACAAGAATTTTTCCAGTCTTGCGGGCTCAATACGGTAGATATATGGACCGACCTAAAAGTGGATTTAAAACTGGATGAATTGTGTGATTATCCAACCCCATTCATGAAATGTCATAAAAAACAAGTCCATTTGGTCGGACTTGATCATAACTGTTCGCGGAGAAAAGCTTATAAAATTCTGCATTATTTAAAAAAATTAAAAACGCAAATTAATGTAAAAAGAATACATATGTATATATTTTAAATTATTCTGTAATGTTTTTGTGACCAAATAATTTTTTTTTATTCCATGTTTTTAATTTCTAGCATTGATTAAAACCTTTCCAATGTTGGTTGTTTAGAAAAGAAACTTTCAAAATTCAAAAAATATAGTAAACTGGAAATTGTTTTTACGGTTCTGCCTATAGATATTTAAATTCTCGGTTCAAACAAGAAATTGTTTTCACGTTTCTATCCATAAATTCTCGGTTTAAAAATAGGTCAATAAAATCGAGAATTTTTAGATAAAGAACTAAAGAAAAAGATTTTTAAAAATCGAATGATGTAAAACTAAAACAGATGAAAAAAATTGGTTATTGGGGGAATCGTAATTAACCTGTAAGAATATTTTACTCTTGTTATAATAAATATATTTAATAATAATTATTATTATTGAGCAAATAAAAATACTTACAATCCAGCACTTTAGTTTCAAATCTCACACCAAAAACCATTCATTTCTATCGTTTGATTATACGGCAATAAATATTGCCAAACTTTTTTTTCATTCTTTGATACTAATTCATTTTAATCGAATTATAATTATTTAACTTTTAACAATAATTATTGAAATAATCATGACAAAGTTGGTCGTAATTTGTAAATAAAACACGTGTTAAAAGCGTTAATACAATTTATAATTATTTCAAAAGATTGCTTTAAATATAAAATCTACAAGTTTTGATTCATGAGTTTCATTTACAATCGTGACGAATTGTGGACACTAATTAACTATAAACTGATTCATTTCTATAGAGGACTTTCAACAAAATGTTATTTTTTTTGGTAAGGAGTCATTGTTCGAAAACATTTTTGATGGACTGAACAATGTCGGCATCGGACCACCATTGTCTTTAGAAATGTGGGCCGGTGGCCGGATCGCGTCACGTATTACGAATCCGACTATCCTTATCTCGTTTTGTTTGAACCCAACTTTGGAATTCACATTCCCCACCTGTTTGGAAAAACGGTGGTCGTCTTTACGAGTCATTTGGATTTGACGTGGGATCCGGGTGTGGAATTGCGCACGTTTCAAATCAGTCGCCCCCTGTCCCACCACGTCAAGGACGCTTTTCAACCCAAGCATCCAAATGCTTATTCCGTAGATGTGACGTCTTGTATGACGTTGGCAGAGGCTTACGTTTGCTGGTTGACGTGGTTGGATGCGTGGGAAATGCATCGGGGGGGGGATGCTATCCCATGGTTTATCGTGTGTCACCAAGAATGGAAACGGACCTTGGAGACGCACGTGGAACGGTCCCATCGGCAGGCGTTGGCCAATAAGTTGCCAGATCAGTCGTTTGATGTCATCTTTCCGCTCCTCAAGAGTATATAAGGCGAGACACCTGCAGCAAAAGACATTCTGATTTTGACTCAGAGCGCTCTCTTTGAACATGTCTCATGCCATTCTCTTTGCCCACGCAAACGTTTTCTACTATCAGGGATGTCCCATGACGGTCCAACTGTCTCTGGCCACCATCCCGGTCTATGGAAGTGATCCGTAGGTAGCCGTCATCACCGTAGACCACAGCGGCCTGCCCATGACGTCCAAGGACAGGTGAGACAACCGGTACATCAACGAACTCTTACGCCTCCCACGGCAGATCCCTGGCAGTGTGCCAGTGCAGTATCTCCTTTTCTCTGTGAGGGGGAAATATGGATACCTATCGAATGAGGAAGATGACCTCGTCATGGTGAAAGGTGCGGACCAACAAAAAATGTTCCGTGACGTGGGAATATTAACCCTTTCCCTGGACACCTTGCCCAAATTCAGAGAGTTGGACGACCCGACCTTGCCCAAACATCTGCACGACGACGTGCATGAGAATGGAGACATTTCCGAATGCACGATGGTGAAAAGCTACCGGTTCGCCAAATACCTGAGCAGTGTACAAAGGATCACCCGAGAACTAGAACTGAAAACTATGGACTAAATTTGTGAAAAAAATGACGCTTTTACCGAATAAAGGGGGACTCGGTCCCTTTTTTTTCAAAGAGCACAATATGCCAAGATTGGAACGTATCCTTTTAAAAACTTGTGATTTTTACTTGATTTGACTTGCCGAAAAAGCTTTGCTGAAGAGTGTTCATAAGGTACGCTCTCAACCATGGAAGCTACCCGCAAGTGACAGGATATTGTGTTTCCTCAACCATGAAAACTCACCACCAGCGACAGGATGAACTCTCATTTCATACATCCACTCCTGTCGGGTATTAAAGGCAAGTCATTCGCAGCAAATGGCATTCTGATTTGACTCAGAGTTCATGGCGTTTTTTACAATGCCTCGTCTTGCCTTTTTCACTCAGGCCAACGTGTTCCAGCACCATGGAGAGCCTGTGCTCATGGAGATTGCCTTGGACACAATCCAGGACGATGGGTCCGAATCGCAAGTGCGGGACATTACACACAATGTGCACGTGGGAGGAGACACTTCGGAATGCAGCATGGTGAAAGCATTCAAGTTTGCCCAATATTTACAATATTTCCTTGCGAATACGAATATTCTGATACGGACTCTGATATGGACTATTGAGCTTTTAAAAAGACGTTATTACCGAAAAAAGGGGGAACGAGTCAACTGTTTTTTGTCTACTCGGTCCCCCTTTTTTCAAAACACACAATACGCCAAGATTGGAACGTATCCTTTTAAAAAAACTTGTGATTTATGCTTGTGTTTACTGCTTTGCTGATGATTGTTAATGTGGTTGGACCCTTATATTATGATGACTGAATTGTGTGATCTCAACCATGGAAACTATCCACCAGTAACAGGATATTGTATTTCCTCAACCATGAAAGCCTTCCGCCAGAGACAGGATACACTCTCACGTCACACATCCGCTCCTACAGGGTATAAAAGGGGAGTCGCTCGCCGCAGTCAGTCATTCCCCCCCAAACTCATCTTTATACTCACTTACCTTATTAATCAAATACTCAAACTTAATTATTTCCCTAACGCATGGAAAACTTCTATAATCTTTCCCATTCTTAAGCCGGGGAAAAATCCCCGCCTACCCGACAGCTATCGACCAATCGCGTTACTCTCCTCTCTCAGCAAACTAACAGAATCCATACTCCTTACAAGAATTAATGAACACATAGACAACACCAACATACGAAATCCAAATCAATATGGATTTACTAAACACCTAGCTACCACACATCCACTCATAAAACTTACTGAACACATTTCATCCGGACTTGAAAAAAGCAAATCAACAGGCGCGGTCTTCCTAGATATTCAAAAAGCCTTCGACCGCTTCTGGATCGAAGGACTAATTTACAAACTCATCAACTACAATTTTCCTCCAACACTTATCAACATCATACATTCTTATCTCACAAACAGGAATTACCAAGTCAAAATTAATAACACCCTCTCAGACTCACATAACACTAATTATGGAGTAGTTCAGGGATCTTTAATCGGACCAATTTTATATAATATCTACCTAAACGACATCCCTGACTACAACCTAACCATCACAAACATGTATGCAGACGACACAGCAATTCTTGCAAAATATAAAAACTTAAAAACCATCACCTTTGCACTGAACAAGCACCTAAACATCCTTGAAAAATACTACAACGACTGGAAAATAAAGATCAACGTCGAAAAATCGGCTGCGGTCTTGTTTTCCAGAAAAAGAATACTCAACACACCACCACCCACATTTTACAACACTCCAATACAGTGGTCTCAGAAAACTAAATATCTAGGACTTATCCTAGATAAATCACTAACTTGGAAACAACACATTACACACACGCGAGAAAAATTCCGGAAAGCCAAGCGTAGTATTTACCCCTTAATTTGCTGGGATTCGCAAATGACTCTAGAAAACAAACTGCTTCTGTACAAAGCCGTCCTCAGACCCATTATAACGTATGCATGTCCCATTTGGGCGTATGCGGCAAAATCTAACATTAAAATACTTGAAATCGTTCAAAACACTACCCTCAGAATGATAACTAAAGCACGATGGTACACTAGAAACAATGAAATACACAAAGCAACTAAAATCCCCACACTTAGAAAATTTATACAAAATATATCTAAAAAATTCTTTAACACTCTTAACAACACCAACAACCTCAATATGATTAATCTTGAAAATTACACACTCAGACAAAATTCCAAAAGACCCCGCACTGTTTTACTAGATTCTTATAACCCCCCCCCCTAAACTTAATTAATAATTTATCCTTCACCTTACTTTAAATTCAACTGCCGCATACGCACCACTATTCTATCTCACACACATTATTATAACCGGCCGTGACTCGACCGGTAACTCATAAGCTAACTTAAAAATGTAGCACATTATGCAGCGGTCATAGAACGGGAGGGTGTCCGCTTGCCGGGCATCCCTTCCTTTTTTCACGCCCAAACCAAATTTTACTACACAGCAGTCTGTTTCAGCCAATAGGAAAGCTCACCTCTCCACCTTCCCCTCTGACCAGTGCCACCCCACTCCAGATGCCATTCTTAGCAGCTCACAAAGACAGCCAATGGGAAAGCAGCTTCTGATAACATCCTACAGAAAGACTGAACATCCATCTAAAGCCAAGTTTTTGCTTCAATCCACCGATCTGAGCCTGAAGGCCGCTCCGCGGCCTATATGCTCGAACACTTTTCAGCGTATTTCAGCAGTCAGTCATTCTAATTTTGACTCAGAGCTCTCTTTCGACATGTCTCGCATTGTGTTCTTTGCTCATGTCAACGTGTTCCAGTACTGTAGGTGACCCGTGCCGATTGAAGTTGCCTTGGTCCGCATCCCTGAAGATGGGTCCGATCCCGAAGCGTTCGTTTTGACCGTGGACCACTCCCAGCTGCCGATGAGTTCCAAGGACCGGTACATCTACCGGTATATGCATCAGTACCTTCACCTGCTTCTGGACATCCCGAGAAGTGTGCCCCTCGAGTGGGTGTCGTTTAGCGTGCGGTGACTGTACGCTCACGGAAGGGTGGTGCTGGTCAAGGGCACAGAACAAAAGCACCTCTTTGCCTCGTTTGGAAAACCAGCCATGTCGGTGGATCACCTGTCCAGGTACAGAGACTTGTGTGGTACCGACGTACCCAGCTATCTTCACGACGACGTGCATGTGGAGGGAAACACCTCCAAGCGCTGCTTGGTGAAGGCCTACCGATTCGCCCAGTACATGCAGCAATTTGAGCGGCTGAACAAGGAATTACAACACAACCTGTGTCACATGGACATTTAAAATGGACTGCCAAAAAACTTGGACTTATAAATGGACTGCTAAAATGGAATGTAATTCATTGTAAATAATTCATTCACTTTCCTATCCTCTTTCCTCTCCTTTTATGTTTTTTTTTAAAATTCATTTGTACATTAAGCATAGTTAATATGCTTGTTTTAACATTAAAAAAAAAAAAAAAAAAAAAAAAAAAAAAAAATCAAGGCTTCAATATGGCACCGAGTAGAGTCCACTGGACTGGCACTCGTCTCTGTCTGATTGTTGTTGACCATATTGGGGCCCTTTCAATCGCAGGGCCTCGGTGCATAGCATCCTAAGATGGCTGGCCCTGTATTTACTTAATGAAAAGCATCTTTTAAAAGAGATAATAGCCTTTGTTGCTCTATATCCCCCAAGGGCTACTGTAGCTTAGTGGTCATGGACTCGCGGCCGGTGTTTTTTGTCAAGTCGTAAGTTGGAACCTTGATGACAATAAAGACCCCACATGTAGCCGGGGCAGATGCGCATTAAATCTGTCGAAGCTCAAAGTTCTCCCGTTGGTGTGGCGTGGTCGTTAAGATAGGGGAGTGCCTGCTTAGTTGCTATCCTTCCAAGTTTCAAAATTACGATGTCTTTTGCCCTCGTGTTGCTTCAGTGTGGCGTTAATAAGAAAACCAAAACCAAATCTATATTTAAAAAAACAAAAAAACAAAAAAACCCAATCAATCAATGAATTTGTTGGTATTTGTCAAGAAAGCGGTGCTTATGGTTTCTATTTGTGTGCATGAATCAGAAAAGGTTATTTTGCATAAAATTTCTGTTTCGTATCCTTTCGTAGTTTATTTAAATTGTCTTTACTTTTATCTTTTCGAGCTGACTTCAAAATAGCTTAAAGTTTGATTCAGCTTTCTTGTAAAGGAATATTTTAAAATTTATCTGTTACATGTTAATTATGTGACAGGAAAACTGTAAATATATATACTTCATTTAATCTCGCTTATCGTTTTTCTAATTATTAAATAGAATTCGTTATTTGTATTCAGTTATGTTTTCCTATGCAAAGTTTGGGCCTAAAAATGTTACTGCAAATGAGGATGATTCAATTAAATCTGATTTCAAATCTCTAGTTAGTTATTTAGAAAAAAAGTTTAATGCAATATCAGATTATTATTTGGATATTAATGGTTACCTAAGTTGTATATATTTTCAAGATTCATTCATGAAAGATGTTTTTAATTTTTATCCAGATCGGCTTTGCATAGACATTTCTTTCAGATGTTTCGAAACTGATACTTTTATGTATTTGTTTTTGGTTGAAGATTCAAATGGTAAAAATCATGTAGTATCTCTTGGATTTACTGTTACTGAGGATGCAGAATCATTGTTATGGTTGTTAAGTGCCTTTAAGAGGAACAATCCCAACTGGCGACGAACAAAAACTGTAGCATTAGATTCAGAAATAAAACAAAGAGATGTTATTCGTAATATTTTTCCTGGTCCTTGCATCGTAATTACTTTACATCATGCATTGAAATCATTTAGAAAAGGCATTGAGATAATTAATGAACTTGATTCTTTACCAATGGAACAAATTCAAATATCTTTAGAATTGTTCAGGAGTATGTTTCTTGTCCAACGAATGACAGATTATGAAATGTATTATCAGCAATTTCTGTCGCTTCATGGTTCAATTGTTTCATATTTTCAAGAAGTTTGGTTACCTATGCAGAATCAGTGGAGAACGGGGCTTGATTTTTATCATGAGAATGTTTTTTCTTCTTTGAACTCTCATCTTGAGTATTTTGATAGTACTATAAAGTTAATTTCGGACACTGAAAGCTCCATATTTGAATTTATAAAAAAGATCTTCTTAATGCTGTTCTTAAAAAGGAATGAAAAAGTTAATATTGTATTGCATACTAGTCCTCTTTTATTTTCTCGGTTTTCTCTCGAACACCAGATTTCTAAAATTCTTACACCATACGCTGCAAAATTTGTTATCGATCAGTTTGAACTTTCTTCTGAAATACATATGGACTGCAGTGTTGTGTCTGATAATTATTTTTTTGATAATTTTGGATCTCCAGTTAATGCTTCTGCTTCAATATGCTCATGTCATTTCTTTTTATATACATTTCTCCCTTGTCGACATATTTTTGCTGTAAGAAAAATTCTTTCTCTTTCTATTTTAGATGAAAATTTGATTGATTATTCTTGGAGTATGAAGTATTATCAAAATAATTTACTGATTCTGCAGGATAGTGTATATTTTGAAAACAAACTGAATTCAGTTCCAAAAAACAGTTTGGCATCTCATTTGTTGGAGTCAACATTGCCTGTACTCCTGAACTCCTCAGAATCAGTATTTAATTCCCAAGTGGAAATGTTAAGTCAGCTTGTAAGTTTTTGGAAATCAAATACAGATACTTATGTTCATTTTATTGGAGTAGAGCACAAATTACGATGTGGGAAATCATATTGCCCCCAAAGCAATAACAATGAATCTTTTTCTATGACATCTGAGATTTCTAATTCCATTTCTTGCGAACATATTGAAAAGGAAGGTTTGATAAGTGAGTTGTATTTTTATAAATTTTTTTGCTCATCTTTGAACTATATTTTAAACTCTGAAGAAGTTTATTAAAATATTGATTGTTTTAAACTGAACTACAATAGAACCTCGTTAAATTGGATCTCTTTAACTTGGATAACCTGGATTGTTCTGCATTAATATTTTTTTTTTAAATTTCAGAAGCAAGCTGAAAATTTCCATAGTAATATTTATGTACTTAGAAAAATTATATTCTGTACTGAAATCTTCTGACAGCCATGAATGCATGAAAGGAAAGGGCAGATTTTAAAAATCCCTGCAAAGTCCTCAAAATCTTAGTTACACCTCTTGTAACTGATTACAAATATTATATAGTGTTATGTTATGTACTGTAAAAGTATATCCCCAAAGGATTGGTTCTGTATCTGGTGTAACTGGATGAGAATTAAATTTTTAGGTTTAATTGTAGTATCGAGCTTCCCTTGAGGGTTTTTAGGTATGATAAAAATTTAAAATGCTGAATTAATTTTTAGTAACTCTTAACTTTTATTTTGGGAAAACATCTGCATAGGTCACATGTTTTCTGTTCTTCGTCGCTAGTCATTAAAAGCTGCAGAATATTTTTACTAAACAAAAGTAATTTAAAAAATGCGTTAAATTGTTCTTTTTGCATTTTAATCATTTTTTTCGAATAATTTATTGTTATCTGTGATAGCTTTACGCATTAGAGTATTTTTATAATTGTCTCGTTAAGTACGCCTGAAAAGTATGATTTGGAGTGAAAAGGTAAAAGGCTTGTTTTATTGATAAAGATTGCACATGGATAAAGTTTCATCTGTGAAAGAGGTTTAATGTTTGGTTTGCAAGAATATTCTGTTTGCAATGAATGAATTTATCTTTCTATAAAATAACTATTCTAAAGTAGTTTCCCCCCCTTGAATGAATCTTATTGCATAATGTTATTATATATTATATAAGTTACTGTAATTTTATATTTCTTATATAAATTATAATTATTTTATTCGGTATATTTTATTATGATAAATAAATTAAAATAATTTATATATATTATGTGTATGTATGTGTGTTTCTATATGTATGTATATATGTGTGTGTATATATGTTTTTTGTGTATATGTGTGTATATATATGATTTTAAATATTGTAATGTGTTATATTAAATTAGTATAATATTCTCATTTAATGCTATTTTGTCATTTTCACTATCTGAATTTGTTTAGTTTTACTTTACTCTTCATTTTTACCATCATTGTGATGTCATTTTTTATGAATTGATACTTTGGCAACCTACTTTATAACTAGCCAGCTTTTATTTGTAAATCGCCTAGGAGCTCCCAATATTTCACTTTACCATTTTTTCTTTGACTTCCTACTTTTCATACTATAACTATTCATACGATAACCATTTAATACAATAACTATTATGTGTGTGTGGGGGGAATTTCATTTGATTAGTTTGAAGATCAATCCATCGTGCCAGAGGCAGTCGAAAGCTTTTAGTATGTCGAGGAAGATACCCCCAGAGACTTGTTTGGAATTAAATCAGTAATGGCATTCACAACCCATAGCAGTTGATAGAGAGTGCTGGGTTTGTACGGAAGCCGAATTGTGAATCTGGAAGAATATTATTAGTGGAAAAATGAGTCAGTATTCTGGTTAGCAGGATTCTTTCAAAGATTTTGAAACAGAATTTAGTAGACTGATAGTTGGATGGAATGGAATGGTTTTGGCCGGGTTTGGGGAAGAGAATAATAGTTGCATGTTTCCATTATTGTGGAAAATGCCATACAGGAGACATTTATTAAAACTTTTTGTGAGATGAGTAAGTGCGTTAGGAGGAAAGAATTTAAAGGCCTGCTTGTGAATGCCATCCTCTCCGGGGGCTTTCTTTTTGTTTAACTTTTTAATTATGTAGCCATTTCAGAAGGGGAGGTGAGGAGGGGGGAGAAATTGAAATTTGTATGGGCTTCAAGATAGTTTTGAACTATTGATTCTGTTTTTTCAATAAGATCATCATGTGGAGTTGGATTTTCTTGGAACGAGGATTCAAGGTTATGGGCAAGCAGATCAGCTTTTTCTTTATCAGTGAATCCCAGACCATTATTGCCTAATAGTTGGGGGATATTGTAGTATTTATTAGAAAGTTTTTTGTTCATATTAAAAAGGGAGTTATCTTCGGTATTAAGCTGTCAGAGTAGGTTTTCCTATTTTTTGTTTTTAAAGGTATTGATTTCATTTTTAATTTGCTTTTTGAGGTTATTAAGTATGGGTTTCAAAGGAAGGTATCTGGTGTTTGTACCTATTTTTCTCTTTAATTAGGTTTCTGATATGAGGGAGGAGTCTAAGAGGAGGAGGGTGTGTGTGGATTGATCTGGTATTACTCACATGGTTAATTGCATTTTTGATATTAGTAGTAAAGGATGTGATTGATTGGTCTAGATCAGAGATATTATAATTAATGGGGTTACCTTTTGTGATATTATATAGAATTTCTTGATAGTGGAACCAATTAGTAGTTGTGAGAGTGCGAAGGGGGATAGGGAGAATTTTATTGAAAGAGATGGGGTCCATTAGTATAGGGTTATGGTCGCTAGGTAGTTCATTAACACTTTCGATGTTGTAGAAAGGTATGTTTTTGAGGATAGCAAAATCTATTATAGAGTAAGTATTGCAATTGTAAGGAAAGTGAGTGGGTGAGTCGGGAGCAGCTATTTGGAGATTATTAGTGTTGTACATAGCATGAATAATTTTACCTGATCTGTTTTCCCTGTCTGTTCCAGGTCGGATGTTTAGCATTAAAGTCACCTATTAAAATTCCAGTGGGGGTGTCTGCGAGGATATTGATTAATTTGTTATGGATGATGAGATGAGATTACGGGGGGGGGGCCCATGGTAAATAGTAGAAACTGTGAAGTATTGGTTGTCTTTGATATTGATATGGATGGTGATATTTTCAGATGTGGAGGTAATTTTAATAACCATATGATGGTTAATCCTATTTTTAATTAAAATTGCAATGCCTCTGCCCCGATGGGTTGATCCGTCAGAATGGTATGTATTATAATTTGAAATTTTCAGAGGGTTTAAGGTGAGTTTCCTGGACTCCCAGGATATCTGGGTCCAACATGGTCAAGAACTAAATAATGTACTGTTGCATATGAAGACTTGACAATATTCCTATCATTGTCAATATGACAAAAAGTACATTTTATCGTAAACATTATTATTGTAAAATATATATCATGGTGGTTATATTTATACAGAATTGGTAATTTTTAATACTTTGAACATTTTCAAACATAGCAATTACTTGACAATAATTATTTTTTGAATTTGAAATATGAATAGTATAACCTGTTAATTTATAGAATATTTTAAGTTCTAGAGGGTGATATCAAAAGATTTCAATTTATGAAAAGTATCTAGTGAAAAACTGTGAAAATTGATGTAAATCTATGGGTATAATTGATGTTTTTTATTAACTAGAGACTTTTTTTTTATGATACTTGATTCAAGATCCTGCTTCCTTAAAGATATGATGCACTGAGCTTTTCAAGATTATACAGTTTCTCAACAGAATTTCAATCTTTAGAGAACTTAATTTTATATCTATTTAATATTTTTTTTGATGAAATTAGCTTTCAAAGTCATTCATTTTTCAGTATGTTTTGAAATTTATTTGTTTGACAATGGTATTCTCGCATATTGGGCTATAGAGCATGCCCTTTCAATTGTTGTTAACAAACTTAATGATTTCCATCATTTATGAATTCTCATCATAAGCTTTAGTTCCTTTTCAGAATATCTTTTATTTTTGATGCATCACTTAACATGTTCACTGCCATTGACACAATAGAGCCGCGGTAGCCTAGTGGTCAAGGTCGTGGACTAGCGGCCGGCGGTTTTCGTTCAGTCGCGGGTTCGATCCTTGGCTGCCAAAGACCCGCCGTGTAGCCGGGGCTGATGCATGTTAAATCTGTTCGGGGCCCAAAGTCCTCCCATTGGCGTGGTGTGGATGTTAGGAGAGGGGAGTGCCAGCTCAGGTGTCGTCCTCGTCACTTGACCGTGGTTCAAAATTACGAGGTCCGTCGCCAATAGCCCTCGTGTTGCTTCTAGTGCGACGTTAATAAAAAAAATAAACTAAAAACTAAAGCCATTGACACAATGGCGGACTTCAGAAGCAGAGCACTAAAATGAAGAATGCAAGTTAGGATAGACATTCTAGAATGTCACTGGCATATGAAGTTTTACCATTCTGATGCGTCAGCAGAAGTAAACGTGTTAAGAGATGCAGTTTAATATTCATTGTGGGGGTGGGATAGAAACGCATGTCTATGTATGATTTATAAGGTGTGAATTCTCTTGTTTTTTTTAGTTAGGACAAAAATTTACATGTATGAATATTCTAGTGAATTTCTAGTATAAATGTCAATGTTTTGCTTAATTTTGAAATTGTTTCAGTTTTTCTTGCAAAACAGGGATAATTTGTGTGTTAATCCATTTCAAAATATCCCAATTTTGAATATAAATTGCATGTTATATTAATTTTAATTTTATGTATTACAGAAAAGCTTTAATTGTATAATTACTCTATATTATTGCTGTATATGTATTAATCATATTAATTACTGAAATATTGCATTATATAAATTACTTTGTTTTTTTCGGTATATATATATATATATATATATACACACACACGTCAGTCTTAGTATTTGTTTAATATTATAAATATATTTTGAATACTACTTTTTTTAATTTGTAGGTGACCCATTAGTCTATGATGTGATTTTCAAACAAAATATGTGGAATTTCAAGAGTAATATTTTGGATGGCAAATATATAAATTATGCTTATCTATGCAGAATTATTTGTGAAACTAAGGAGAGTTGCTTGGATTGGCTCAGGCAGATGGAATTAATTCCCAGTTCTGTAATGTGTCCATCCTGTAACTGTGTTATGGTTATTAAATCAGTTCCTCGCCTTTCGGATGGAGCTGTTTGGGTCTGTTCAAATTTGATGGTACTGATTAATTTTCTAAATACTTTTAATATTGCTTCTGTGTTGGATTTTTTTTATTTGAATGCAGTTTCTAATTAAAATATAATTCTGAAGTTTTTAATATAGTTTAAAATCTTTCTATTTTGTTAAGTTACTGCTCAAATAGCTTAACCCCTTTGGGTACAGATTTATTTGAAAAAATACTTGCGTTTATAATGAGTTAGGTTTGCTGATGTATGGAATAATACGTAAAAGTGAGTTAAAAAATATGTGTGAGAATTCATTTGAGTTATATATATATTATATAATTAGAGTTGTAAATAAAATCTCAATTCATTAAAGAAACAAATTGAAATAAAATATCAAAAGAATCACAAAAAATACTAATTTGTGGGGAGTGATATTTTTTGGTACTTGTCTATTATAGCGGTGACAGTCAAATTATGATTACGGGCTGTGGTAGCCTAGTGGTCAAGGTTGTGGACTAGCGGCCGGAGGTTTTCGTTCAGTCGCGGGTTCGATTCTTTGCTGCCAAAGACCCACCGTGTAGCCGGGTCTGATGCACGTTAAATCTGTTTGGGGCCCAAAGTCCTCCTTTTGGCGTGGTGTGGATGTTAGGAGGGGGGTGCCAGCTCAGGTGTCGTCCTTGTCAATTGACCGTGGTTCAAAATTATGAGGTTCGTCACCAATAGCCCTTGTATTGCTTCTAGTGCGACGTTAATAAAAACTAAACAAATTATGACTACATCAAGTCGTCGCCAAACTCGTAAAGCCTATCTTTTTATACAACCTACTTGGCGATATTTCTTACTCACTTGGCAATTAATCATCGGGTGCCGCTATAATAGACAAATACCTATTTTTTAAAGCAAGTGGGTAAGTGTAGTGACACTGCTTGCATTGCCACATCTCTTTCCTAATTTTATGAAAATGGAAAATGCGACACCTTTTTTTCAAAATGTTGCTTCAATGCTGTGAATATTTCGCAAGGTTGCTTGTTCCAGTAATTCTTCAGCTATAGCTAAATGAAAGGAAACAATGACCTATGTGGTGACTGGATATGACAGAATAACACCTCTGTAGCTCATGCATGTCTTAAGAGGTGACTAAAATGGATACCCAGTGTCTGGAGGTATAGCTGGGCACCCTTCCCCTGGGGATAATATAAGGGGACCTCGGAGACTTGTTGCCTTTTGGTAAGTAACAGGCATCATGACCCAAAGCACCCTAGTGATATTTTTCTTTTCCATGGGGTTTACTGTCCTTGGTAAACATGGAGATGTGTCCTCAGGATACCCTAGCGATCCTTCTCTATTTTCGACCCTCCTTGTCTACCATTTTTTCTTTTTTCAATTTTTAAACATCTAGACCACAGTTACATCTTATTTGGCGCAGCCACCTCTGGCTCTTGGGCCAATAACCTTCACTTTCACTCACACACTCGCAAAAGGAAACAATGCATGGGATGGTTCTGCATTTGACTTTTGAGTGTAAAACGTGTGCATAATAAATGGAGATATATAATAAGTAAAAAACATTTTTATATCACTTTACGGGAAAGCATGGTAACATTTGGTAATGCTTGTAAATACTTTCCATGCCTGCATTGCAATCAAGAATGCTTGATGGTTCCATAATTTTTTCGATATTGCCTCCTTCCTTTTGTGTTTTTCCTAGGACTGTCTGTTGCATACAAGGCTAACTGAAGCATGAAGAAATGCCCTCTTACAACTTATACCTGTAACTCTTGCCATGAACAAAATTGTGCATGATTAATTTTGTCCTAGTTTGAATGATGTATTATGCTTGTCATCCAAAGTTGAACAAAACAAGTGCATGACAAGTCTCAGTAATCAAATGTACCTAAGGGGTTGAATAAATAAAAATTTAACAATAAATATACTATTGGAAAAATTAAATGAACATCGTAATAAAATGTTATTGTATGTAATAAGAAATTTCAAAAGGTTAAGTGAATTGTATAGTGTTTTATTTGGGTTTTGTATTATTTTTTAAATATTTTTTTTTCTCTATTTTTGTAAAAATACTTGTCTAATTTTATTATTGATATTTTTACTCGCTTTCTGGCTCTGAAATTTTGTACAGTTGTGTGTGAAGTACAATATTTTAATATTTTTAGAACTTAATTATTGATTACTTTTATTTAAATTGTGATACTGTACAAAAAAGTTCCATGTGGCAGATAATCTGTGAAAACTTGGAGAGACAATAGTAAGTGAATGCTAATAGCTTTTTACATTGTTAGAGATGATGATTCATTGCCAGACAGTTATTGTTTCTGCCTTTCTTAAATTATGTGACAAATACATGTTTGCTTATTACTGATTGGTTTTTGTCTTTTATTTTTTTGAACCCTGGAACTGTGGTAATATGTGCAGTATCTGTTTTGCATCTCTTAAAGCTTATACAGATTTTTGTAAAACCGAATACGAGTTCATTTTCTCTGATAATATTTTCATTAATATTGCTTTCCTTGACTGAATTTAATTCATTTCTTTCTGCATCAAAAGAAATTGGAATAAATTTTTTTTAAAGATGTTACTTCTACAGAATTCATGGGGGAAAAAAAAGTTAAATAGTAGGAATAAAAATTTGTAGTAATATTTATATTTTCAAGTTGTAGAAATTAAAAAGTAATTATTCATAAAGTTTTCTTAAAAAAACATTCTTTGAATGTTTTTTTAAGAAAACTTTATGAATAATTACTTTTTAATTTCT
>BMAW01014191.1:36549-48098 GCA_019974015.1 Nephila pilipes
ATTGGTGAAGCGGTATGAAAGTCATAAAAAAAAAAATGTTTCATTGATAGAAACACTCCGAGTAAATTGGAATATTAATCACTTTTATAATATATAAATTTTTGGTGCTTATGTTGGAACTTTTTTTTTTTATTTTCTGCAGCTTACTTTTTTTATTGTATTGTTATCAGTTCCTCATGTTTTGATAATTTTTTGTTTCTAACTCAACACTTTTGAAGAATATATTATATTATTTAAAATACTGTATTGAAAAACATGTTTTTAAAAAAATACATGAATAATTATTGTCCTCGTTCATCATAATATGTGATATTATAATGAACATAAAAATACATGAATAATTATTCCTATTCATGAAATATTGAATTGTCCTCATTTTAATAGTGCCAAGTTATTGATATCCATTATCATAGCAGTGTTAAAATAATTTCTTTTTTTTCATCAGTAATAAAGGATAATATAGTATATATATGATTAAAGCAAAATAAAAAATTGTCAATTAAATGAGAAAATATCAGAATTGCATTAATTTTACAAACTAATGGGGCTGTCTACGAAGTATGGTTGTAAAATAATGAGACTGAAGCTGCTACAGAAGTACACATGTGTCAAATGCCAGTGACTGACAGCTGTTTAGCATGAAGCCGCCTCTTTCGAATGCAATGCCTCTCTTTTCAGTAAACAAATCAATGTAGCCATAGCTACATGGATTATGTAGCTATGCTTTATTTTTTTTTTTTGTTTTGCCGGAAAATTAAGTGAGCAACAAATTGTTGTGATATTTTTCACATGAAAAAAACGCTACTGATAATTTATTAAAGGGTGTATGGCAATGAATGTTTATTGTGTGCACATGTTTCCGAGTGGTTCAAACATTTTCAAGATGGCCAAGAAGACATTGAAGATGATTCATACCTGGGTTGCCCTACCATATCAAAAGCGGATGACATTATTGAAAAAATCTTAATTCGGTTTGATCTGACTGTTGGTTAACTATTCATGGGATTGCTGAAACTGTAGGGATTGACAAAGAATCCATAAGGCAAATTTTGCATTATAATCTTAATATTTAAAAAGTGTGCACCAAAATGTTGCCTAAAATTCTCATGTTTGAACAACAAGAAGCTCGTAAAAATGCTTGTACTGACACTTTGAATACCAGTGAAAATGACCTAAACTTATTGGAAAGGATAATAATGTGTGAGGAATTGAGGTTTATTACTTATAATCCTGAAAGAAATGCCAATCCATGAACTAAAAGAGCCTGATCTTCACTGAGAGCCAAAAAAGCTTGAATGAACAAGTCAAAATTCAAATTTTTTTTTTGCTGTATTCATGAGATTGTGTACCTTCACTGGGTTCCTAAAAGTCAAACTATTAATCAACATCACTAATTTCACATTCTTCCTGAACTCCATGAAAGAATAAGGGGAAAAAACTATCTGAATTGTGGAAGAACAAGTTATTCTACATTGTCTGTCAAGTGGTTTTTAGGCCAAGTACACCATCCTGGTGTTAGACCATTTGCCTTACTTGCTGGATCTTGCACCATGTGACTTCTATCTACTTCCCAAGGTGAAATCTGCTTTAAAAGAAACTAGATTTGAATATATTGAAGCTGTGAAAGAGAAAAGGAGAGAGTGGTATGTGTACTGAAGGAGCTGACAGAAGACTTCCAGCATTGTTTCGAACAATGGAAGATCCACATGGAGCATTCTAGGGATATAGAAGGGTGTGTATTGAAGGTGATAAGTAAATATATATGATATCAAAATAAAATGTTTTTTTTTAGCGCAAGTCTCATTATTAAGTAGCCATTCCTTGTATTCTAAACGATACTATTTTATATATATTTTTTTACTTTACTGCTTATTGAAAAAATTTCTTAATTATTGAATTGCATTTTAGATACATGTTTTTGAATAATGCCAGATCAGTTCGACCTTAAATGTTGAACAATTAGTTGGTAAAACTTTTTCCTCGTGAAATATTGTAAAGTATAATTTCGCAATATTTTTAGCTCAAAATTGTTCTCTATACAATTAATGTACAGTTAAGTAGTGGTCTTCCATTTAAAGTTTTGACTACCTTACCTTTTTTTTTTGGTACTGTTTATGTAACAAAACTTGATAATTTTTTGCATGGAACTAGAATAAAAATGAGTTACAATCAGTTGTATGTGCGAATTTATAGTTTGCTTATATTTTTGACATAATTTACCAATAAGATTTTATATATTCATGTATAATGATTTATATTCTTTAATTTTTTTTTCCTGTTTTTATAACACACTTTTAAATTATTTTTCATAGATTGTATTTAAATTGGACAACTGTACAAAAAATATTTTTGATCTTAAGTTATGGCTGAAATTTTCAAATTAGGATGCATGTACTTCTAAAGATATATAAACATTTTTAGAGATACTTGAATTTTTGATAATATGTGAGATGTTTTAAATTTGGAAATATTTTTTAATTAAAAATGTGTTGCAAATAATAAAAGGTAATCTTTGCTAAAAATTTATGTTTTAAAAGCTACTTTTCAATCAAATTAGATAATCTTATGGTTTAATTTGAATTAAAACTGCTGATAAAGTATTTTTTTTTCAAAAATTTAATTATGGGATTTAAATTGTAATTGTGATATCTGGATTACAAACACTATTTCTACCAAATATGTACTTTCTGATGAAAAGTACTTTCATATTTTATCTTTTAGGCAAGTAAAAGGTATTGTTCTAGGCGCTCCTCTGTGCGACAGGGCTCTTGGTTTGAATTGACAAATATGACATTTGAACAAATTTTAACTTTTTGTTACATGTGGATAAATAGATTCAGTCAGAGCCAAATTATTTCAGAGACTGGTGTTTCATCAGCTACATATATTTCCTGGAATAAATTGAATCGAAGGGTATGTGAAGAAGTTTTATTGGAAGAAGGCAAATTTTCAAATCAGTCTAATGTAAGTAAAAATTTTTTTATTCCTTATATAGATTGAGTGTCATATATATAAAATTTTAAAATTAATGATTTTAAAATTTAATATTTTTACCTGTAACTTTGAAATTTTTAGCTAAAGATAATTGAATTTCTTGAGATTCTCAATACGTTATTTCTTCCGTTAAAATATCTTTTATATTAACATTCTTTTGATGAATGGTATTAAGTATTATTCAGAGTTGTTAATTTCTATGCCTTTTCTGATTTGGTTTTCGTCATCTTGCAACTTTAGCATTGTTTCACTGAGAAACATCTAAACATCTATTTTTTAGACATATAATAAGTAAAAACATCTATTTTTTAGACATATAATACAATGCATCATAAATGGCAGAATACTTTTCCCAGTGCAGAAAATTCTATTTAACCCACATCCTTGGCATAATTTTGAAAATCACCAATTTGGCGATTTTTGGATTTGTGCCAATTGCATAAATGGTAGGATTTTAGAATGAAGTACATTATGGCAAGTGATTCCATAAAAATAGTTTATTTAAACATAACATAGATTAATAATGAAGAAAACTGTATGAAACCAATAACATCTTTCTCAATTTTACAGCAACTCTCATTCTTCATGTATACTCATATATATATATCTGCGTTTCAACTTCAGAAATCTTCTTATATAACTACTGTGGGATCTAATTGGATTAACTTCTATACATAAGATCTGATATTATTATCAGATCTGATATCTGATTATTGAGGTGGAGCTACAGGAATTTGCATTACCGTCTTCTAACATAGAATGAGTATGAATTTTAATAATTACACTTCTGTTATGTTTTGTTGGAGTTTGAAGAGATCTTAGAGAAAAATGCATCTAGAGCTTTTCAAAATAAATTTAATGAAATTCACAATAAAAAAAAATTATATGTAGCAGTTAAAAGAAGCATCTCAAAAACTAAAATAAGTACTTAATATTTATAAGAAAAAAAAGCATAACTTGCCTTAAAATGTCATTTTAGAACTCTGCAGTTTTAAATGAACGAACAAAAAAAAAAAAAAAAAAAAAAAAGTTTCCCAAACTTTTTTTGCCAATAGATACGAAAAGTGTTTAAACCGTTTGGTCTTTGTTTCCCAATCAAAAATTGCCCAGCAAAGCAATAATTTTTGTCCGATTTTGTATCCAAAATTGCAAAGTGGCATGGTTGTGCTGTTATTTGTTCATATGTCTTCATTCTTTCAGTTCAGTTTTCTTCTGACATCCTTCTGAGCATATGTATTAACACTAAGTGTATTAAAATATTTAAATATTTTATTGCATATGTAAAAAAAAAAAGTAGGTACAGTAATATTTTCCCTATTCTTTTTATGTTACCTAGAGTAATTTCCATCAGCTATTCAATGGCTTCTAAAAGTAAAATGAGTAGCATAATAAAGAAATCGAATTATGACAGTGGTGATAGTAATGTTGTCATTTTTAAATGAACACTTAATATCATTGATTTCGATTCTGACATTAATTTCCATGATAATGGTCACATTATGAAATATATTAGGATTATGGGAAAATTAACATAATGACCATTCCAATTTGTAGAAAAATTAGACCCACAATACCTTTTACTTAATAGTGCCAAACTGATGAATATTTTTTTTTACCAATACTCTTTGGACATTGATGATTGAGGTAACAGATATGCCAAATAATTGTTATCAACATTTGCAGTAAATGATAAGTCTAGAATGGTAAATTGTTTTCCAGTCCTTATCTTAGAAATGAAGGTATTTGTAGCCTTTTTCTTGGAAATAGGAATAACAAAGCAGCCAACAATATATTCATGTTGAGCAGTATAAGTTCAAGAGCTGTACCTTGGCTTAAAAAAAAGTTTCCAAGGAACAGATTTCAAAATCTTTGAAGTTGTTTTCATTTCATTGATAAAGTTTTCCTCTTGTACATGAAAAAAATGATGCATATGTTGAATTCAATCCTATTATTGAGCATGCTAATCGGGTGTTTCAAATGTATTACAATCCACACAAAATGTTGTTTATCATTGAATCTTTATTCGGAACACTTAATCACTAAGTATTATGCAATATTTACCAAGCAAGAAATATCACGGGGGGGGGGGGGCATAAAGTTCTGGATCCTTTGCATTGCAAAATCTATGATTTTGCAAAGTGAGCTTGGTTATGACGTTTTTAGAAAATCACTGCAAGATATTGCCTAAATAAAAGACATCGTATTTATTAATTTTTTAACCAGCACTGCTTCAGCTAATTTTTTATATGTAAGAAATACCTATGTAATGGGAACAATAAGAAGAAATGAAATATTTTTGAAAGAAAAGCTGCCTTGTGCATGTCCTGAAAAACAAATTTTGAAGAACCCCATTTTGTTGATTTCTGCCACATATGTGAGGAGCTGCAAACAATTCAGCTCGCAAAAATTTTTTTGTAAATGCATTGGCACACTGTATTCATTTTTTGGAATTTATGAAGACAAGTTTATAAAGCTTATTGCAATTTCTTTTTAGTGAGAATAATCCTTTTTTTTAAGTTACTTTGTTTGCCTAAAGATCATAAATCATATTTTATGGGACAAAGAATCTGAGTATCAAGCATTAAAGAACGCTTTAAGTTAATATATTCTGCTAAGTCCTGATGCAAATGTAACATGGTTCGCAACAGGACAATTATAATTTGTGGACAATAAGTTAAAGAGGCTAGTGAATTTTGAACTGGATTATTATTTTGATATTTAAAGTACTTTAGTTTATTTGAAATTGAAATGGAGCATCTTAAGAAAAAAATATTAGTTGCTCGCTCTTCATTTTTATGTTTGTATGATTCCATTAAAGCTGAGTTTTCTAAGGCTGGTTATGATTTGGCTCATAATTTCGATTTATTGGCCGATTTTGAACTGTTGAGTGAAAAATACAATGAACTCTGCATCTTGAAAGAAGAAATTCAAAATCCAATATTACTGGAAGCAGATGAAGACCCAACAGAATTGGAAGCTGAAATTAATGAATCAATGATTTTATTAGAAAATTTAAAAGAATTAATTTGACTTTTAAAACTAAGTGCAATGTTGGTGAGAGTAATGAAAGTGGTTCTACACACATTGTATCAAAGAAAAAATTCAAGTTGCCCTTACTTGAATTAAAGAAATTTGGTGGAGCATTAAATGACTGGCTTTCATTTCGGGGTCAATTCAGTAAAATTGACAGTGATCCAGATATCCACGATGCTAACAAACTTCAGTATCTAATACAATGTATGAAACCTTCCACTAGAGCAAGAGAGTTGGTTGACATTTTTTCACGATCAAGGTAAAATTATTGCAAGATGGTGTATTCTTTAAAATACAATTTGGAAGGGAAGAACTGCTTGTGGAGTTTTATGTACAAGAATTATTGAAATTAACAATATCAATGAATTCTTGAGATCAATAACTGAAACTCAATTAGAAGTCGTGGTGTTACTGTAAGAAAAGTGGTTCTTGTAGAGAATAAAAATCTAAAAATACTTTGCTGGCAATTAAGAAAAATCACATAAATTTTTCCTGGCAAGGATGGTATTGTATGCTTTGTAAAGGTGAAAACAGCTAGTGGCGAAATTTTATGTCCTATACAACGTTTGTATTTTCTGGAAATTAATATTGTTTCTGGAGATTCTCTTCATTGTAAAGTTTATAGACAAACAGGAACAAGTGTCAAAGCTAAGAAAAGGGATCAGACAAGTAGGATGACTCAACCAAACAGTCAACCGATCCAAACTACCAGATTGCGACATGATTTCAAGGCTGTCTAGAGACTAAATATTTGATTTCAATTTTTGGTTTTGAGTTTTCAGGTACAAACTCAAAAAATGGGAGTGTTGCGTATGCGAGAAGCTGCAAACTTCTGAACTTGCTAAAAAAATTTTGTAAATACATTGGCGCGATGTATTCATTTTTTGTAATTTATGAAGACGAGTGAATAAAGTTTATTTCAATTTGTTTTTTGTGAGAATTCCTTTTTTTTTTTGTTACTTTATTTGCCTAAAGACCATAAATCATATTTTGCAGGTCAAAGAATCTGAGCTTCAAGCATTAAAGGAAGTTTTAAGTTAGTATATTGTTCTGCCAAATGGTGATGCAAATGCAACAATTTCTAAGAAGATATTGACAGCAGATGTAGCAGTAACTGAAAAATGCTGTGGAAAGGAAAGGCAGAAAATAAAACCTTGCATTGTAAAATCATACAATAATCTTATAGATGGTGGTGTAGACGAGTCAGACAAAGTGCTATTTGCATATCTGGATGAATATCATATTGGAAGAAATTGATATTCAATATATTTTGAAGAATAATATTAAATTCATATCTGTTTTTGAAAAAATCAAATATGAATTTAATATTCTGTGGGAAAGCAAGTAATATCATGACCCATGTACATGTGATATAATTTCTGAAATAGAACAGGAATTTACTTGAATGAGGGAAGATGCATTTAGTGTAAAAAAACAAAAGAACACTCGTACAGGTTTAAACAAGGTTTCCATCTGTTCTGACTAGCCATTCATTGTGAATAGCCCTCTTGCAGGGAAATATAAAACCAGGCAGTGTTTGTTGTGCTGTGAGGGAAAAAGGTCGCAAGTTGAGTGACTAGTGGTGGTGTGAATATTTTGAGAATCAAGGAAGTGTTAAAAAATAAAAAAGTGTTAAAAGAGATATGGACTTTATTTTTGTGTGTGAAATAAACAGTCTGTCAAATTGGATTAGTGTGCGAGTGTGTGAACATCATCCATTGTGTTTTGACAAGAATTTCAGTAAATTTTAATTATTTGCTTTCAAATGTTAAATTGAAATTAGTTTTTTATCAGCTGTCTCATTGATATAAGCATATATTGCATTATTTTTATAGTCTATTCTACATTATTTAGTTCAGTATATTATTAGAGTAATGGTTGTTTATCTGAATAAAAATGTGTACACCTACAAAGTGTAATATCATTCAAATTTTATCTTAGGTAAAATAAGATTGAATGATAATCATAAAGTCATGTATTGACAAAAGCTGAACATGCTGCACTTGTCATCTTTTCAACCTAGAGTGCTGGCTCTTTTTGACACAGAACAGAAGTGCAATATTGCTTGGCACTCAAATGGTTAAGAACTTAATAATTATAGTGTTTTACACATTTAGATTAATCTATTTCAAGAAATATTTTAGGTCCTCCAATTTTTTAGCTGTTATTAAACACTTTAAACAAATCTTTCTTTTCTTTTTTAAAGATTATATCTCTTCTAGCAATGCCATTCAGATGAGAAAATGTGAAAAATATCAAAAAAGCACAAATCAATACACCTACATCATTATATAAACTGACAAAAGTTTCAAACTTATTCTAGATGTATGGTGGCTGTGGTAGCCTAGTGGTCATGACAGCAAACTCATAGCTGGCAGTTTTCGTCGAGTCATGGGTTTGGGTCTTGATGCCACTAAAAACCCACCATGTAGCTGGGGCTGATGCATGTTAAATCTGTTGGGGCTCAAAGTCCTCCCATTGGCATGGTATGGAAGTTAGGAGAGGGAGGATGCCAGCTCAGGTGTCATCCTCGTCACTTGACAGTGTTTCAAAATTATAAGGTCCATCGCCAATTGCCCTTGTTTTGCTTCTATTGCAACATTAATAAAACCAAACCTATTCTAGATGCAAGTGGATCCCTCCCATCCCTTCTGATTGGCCCCAAAAAACACTTTTTTGAAATTTCAGAATGGGCTACACTCCCAAACTGATGATGAGTACTTAACTAGTAATAGAGAAATGAAAAGTTTAGGTTTGCCATGTATAATAGTCATGCTTAAACAGAAAAGGTGCGGTTGCCATATTTGGCAATTAATCTAGAACAAATATATATCTCGCCAAGGGTGTGGCATAAACTGCTACTTTTCCTTATTACCAGATAACTAGCATTTCAAACGTTTATATACTTGTATTCAAAGTTTTAGAAAAAGCAGATATTTAGACTCGGCTTAGTTGATATCTTCTCATGATATTTATAATGTAAGCAATTTGGACAGCAAACAAAGCTTAAAAAGACATTTTTTAGATATTTAATTACACCTGTTGTCTCGTATGACTCGCACAACTACATAATGTTGAAAGACAGTAATGCAAATTCTTGTAGCTCCACTTCCATGACATCAATTCTTATGTATGGAAGTTGATCCAGTTAGTTGCCAGAGTGTGGCTGTATAAAAAAAGGATATTTCTGTAGTTGAAGTGAATATATATATATATAATGATATGTGAAGATAAATATGAATAGGAGCATGAGAATGAAAGTTGATAAACCTGAGAAACATGTTATTGCTTTGATATTTTCTTCGTTATTAATTTATGTGTTGAAATAAACTATTTTCATGGAAAAACTTGTCATGATTTTCTTCAAATACCTTTTGGATTTTTCAAAATTTAAAAAAAAAAAAACGAATAATTACTAATCCGTTTTTTTTTCTTCTTTAACATGAATGAATGAATTCTTATTAGCTGTCTTTTTTTAAAGATTGCATTCTAATTACAGTTTAGATTGAAAGAACTTGTGTCTTGAATAGCTACCAGTGTTCTGCTATATTCTACTTTTAAATTAATATTATAACATTTACCATCAATTTTATCTTCAGGAGAAAGTATACAATTGCATTTATTAATTTTTAATCGATTTTTCTGAGATCTTAAAATCATTTTATGGAAGATTACTTTTTTCTGTTTATCTTTTTCCAAATACTGTATCCCTACATTTAGTATGAATTTTTCTCAAAAGTATCTGCTAAGTTTCCTGAATTTGATTCTTTTATTTTGCAAGTTACAGGACTGTTGTACTTAATTTTATTTGGAATTATTTTTAAAAAATCTTTTCAAAATTAAAATTTTGTCTGTTTAATAAATTTTAAATCTACTTATATAGGTTAAATTTTATTTTTTTATTCAAATGTAAAGCTAATTTTTTCCAAAAATAATTTTATTTTTAAAATTTGGTTCATGAATCAATATTTGAAATTGATTATAATTACTACAAAATTTTGCACATCAATTATATTTTCTATAGGGTTTTTCAAAAATAAAAATCTTTTTCAAAATCATTAACAGGTTTAGTTGGCTGTGGTATCCTAGTGGTCATGGTCGCGGACTCGTGGCCGGCGGTTTTCGTCGAGTTGCAGGTTCGAGCCTTGATTCCACTAAAGATCTGCCATCTAGATGGGGTTGATGCATGTTAAATCTGTCAGGGCCCAAAGTCCCCCAGTTGGTGTGGAAGTTAGGAGAGGGGGGTGTCATTCTCATCACTTGACTAACGTTCAAAATTACTAAGTTTGTTGCCAACAGTCCTCGTATTGCTTCTAGTGCAGTGTTAATAAAACCAAACCTGATTATTGTATGTAATTTTATTTTCAAATTCTGTTTCAAACTTTTATAATGAACATAATGTTTTTTCACTTAAAATTAAGAATAATTTCTCTTGTTTAGATTTAATGGATGTTTTCTTTTGTGAAGCTAAATGTAAATTTGAATAATGAGCATGTAACTGTTTTGGATATGCTTAAAATTGTACTCTAATTTAAAATTATATTATAAGGTGTTTTTTATTAAATCTGTTGTATTATATCTGTTTTGAACTTTCTCCCATTGTATCATTTCATGTGGAAATTATTGATTTATAACCCATCCATATAGATTATTAGCATCTAAATGCATTGGATAACTTTATTTGCATAATTTTTTTCTTCCTTTTCTTTTTTTCTTTATCATATCTAAATATGATCATGCATCTCAGGATAATCCTTACAATCTTTCTCTATTTTTGACCCTGCCTTTTAACCAAATTTTTTCATTTTCTAACATTTAGATTATGTACACTTTGTCTGGTGCAGCATAGCCAGATTTGGCTCTTGTGCCAGGAGCCTCAATTTTCATGCTTCCATGTCTGTTACAATATCAAGAAATATGATTTATCCTCTCTTCTAATTTAAAAATCACTTAAATTATTTGACAGATCTAAACAAATTCCCCCATCCACCTAACATTGCATGGGTGATGCATTCCCGGGATACCCTAGTGATCCTTCTCTATTTTCAACCCTCCTTGACAACCAATTTGTGTCCGTGGTAGCCTAGTGGTCATGGTTTTGAATTAGCAACCGGCGGTTTTTGTTCAGTTGTGGGTTCGATCCTTGGCTGTCAAAGACCCGCCATGTAGCCAGGGTTGATGCACGTTAAATCTGTCGGGGTCCAAAGTCCTCCCATTGGCTTGGAAGTTAGGAGAGGGGGTGCCAGCTCAGGTGTCATCTTCGTCACTTGACTGAGGTTCAAAATTACGAGATCCGATACCAATTGCCCTCGTGTTGCTTCTAGTGCGACGTTAATAAAAGCTAAACTAAACTTGACAACCAATTTTTGTCTTTTTTTTTTTTCAATTTTTTCACGGCTAGACCACAGTTAAAATCTTGTTTGGTGCAGCATAGCCATTTCTGACTGCATGCTACTGTATTAACTTAGGTTGCATGTTGGGGGGGGGGAACAATGAATGTAACGGTTATAGGGGAGAAAGAA
>BMAW01014191.1:48123-88795 GCA_019974015.1 Nephila pilipes
TTTTTATTTTTTTAAGGGTATTCCCCCTTTTTAATTTTTTTTTGGGGCTGCAATTCCCTTTTTGTCTCTTTTCCCCATAACCGTTTACTTTATTTGGTTCCCCCCCCCCCAACATTGCAACCTAAGTTAATACAGTAACTGTGCAATATTGAGAGGGTTGCAATTTGTTTTTATTCAAACATATTCAAATTTTTGATTTATTTGCTATTATTAAAATATTTGTTTTTTTTGCATATTTCTGAATATTCTCTTGAATGTTTAATATTGAAATAAGTTTTGAGCATGTTTATAATTTTTATCTTTTAAATTTTACATTCATACTCTTCAGTTTACTGTTAAAATCTAAGTGGTCCTTTGATTTCATTATATTCTTTTTATAAGAATCTAAGTAATAAAGATAAATATATCCTTTCTTGTTATTAAATCTAATTTATACCTGAGAAAATGCCTTTCTGAGCTTATTTTATCTTTACTTTTTTAGGTGTATGTACTGCTAACGATATACTTAAACAAATTTAGGAACCTTAATTTAAAAAAATTAAATTAAAAAACCTTTATTAAATGCTTTTTTACTAAAAAAATGTATTTTTCTTCATTATTAGGAATGTCTATTATAGCACTTATCCAAGTACTTTTATAAATAAATGAATATATCTAGTTAAATTATGTGCATTAAAAACAGTTTTTATTGGAAATAATTGTAATAAATTTATCATGCAATTTGAATTATAAAATTTGGAATTTTATAATTTAAATTGCATTCATTATATTTTCTGATTGAATGATAATGATCCAATACTTTTTCATATTTGTATAAAATTTCATCACATATACAACATCGTTTTTATATAATGGTATGTTTTAAAATAAATTTTAACAGTGATTTAAAACTTTTATAATTTTCTTTCCCATTTCTTCTTTTTTTTTTTTAATGGTTTTTTCATTTTCAATAGGATCTTTTTTCAACATTGTCTTACATATTTTTATTGTATATATTTTTTTGTAATAAGCCAGTGGTGTTTAAAGTATTTATTATGTTTCATGTAACAATATTTATTTGCAATATGTTTCTTTTACTTCATTGAATGGCATTTTGTATCATCAAGTTAACATGCACAAGTTTTTTGAATAATCATTTAAATCAATATAAATACATGATACTGTTATTGAAAGTTTTTAATCATTTAAATTCAACTTTTTTTCATGTATTTTAGTTTTAAAAGTTATATTTCTTGAACACCTTTTTTTTCTTTAATCTTTCATTTGAATAAAAAGTATTAAAACATATCTATCACATAAATATTTTATTACTAATTATTTGTGTTATGCGTCGCAAATCTTAATAATATATACAACATTTTAATCTAACAATGATCAGTTTCATCATCTATCGTACACTGCTGGCTATTAAAATTGCAACACCAGGAAGGAATGATCTGATGAATGTCAAAATCACATGAAAGGAAGAAGAGGCTGGTATATGCTAATGATTAGTATTGCAGTGCATTTAGAAAAGTAGGAGGGAGGAACTACATCTGAAGCACTGCATAAAAGAAAAGTTGTGTACTGGATTTCTCATTCGGGAAGTGCTTTGTAAGGTCGGAGTTTGCTCAGAATATTGTGTTATGCCTCTAATAAGAAGAAATTCTTACCAGCAAGTGTTAGGCAACAATCCTGCATCTATCAAATTCTATCAAGAGTGGATACTCCTTCTGTGATATCACTGGTTGAAATAAAACCACTGTCATGCAAATATGGAATCAGTGGGTTGCCGAGGATCATACTAAACAGCATGCAGGATCTCTACGCACTCCCATGACTAATGCTTGAGAGGACAGGCATATTGTAAGGTCGGCTCTGTATAACAGTACAATCATATTGCATACTGTGGTGTGCCTCAGCAACCACTTAAATTCCCCTTAACTGGACTCAGCTTTCAGCAGAGAGAAGTGAACTGATGTGAACAAACATTAAGAAACCTGTTCTCCTCCTCAGAACTCACTCTCTCTGACTTGCATGGTGCAAGGAGCATGCATTCTTCCTTTTTTTTTAAATATAATATTTCTGTCATGACATTTAAAGTAATTGTAAATTAAAAATATAATTAATATGCTAACCTCCTGTGTCATTTCTATTTTTTTGGTGTGGATTAAATTTTAACTTAATTCAATATGTCAAGCTAGAATTGGTGACCTTTTGGGTGAATCGAACATGCAATTTCAATCTTTAAGCATCGATTATATTTTCAAGAAAATAATTCTGAGCTCCTAAATTTATTATTATTCCCTTTACCATTAAATCATTCCACAATTAATTTTCGAAGATGTTTTTCCGATGCTTGATCTGTCACCAGAAAGCTTTTATTGTTATCTTTTATTTGTGCATGCTGTGTATATTTAAATTTCTGTTGCACTCGCATTAAATTCATGCCAACTATTTTTTTCGAAAACCGCTTGCACATTCCACATTGAATATATATATATATATATATATATATATATATATATATATATGATGTTTCATTGTTATCTTACATAGATATTTCATTTCAAGCATTATCTCATTTTTCAAACTGTTTTGTTTTCCTATGATATAAAAATATACTTACTGAAATAGATTTTTATGTTCACTCGCTCTTTACTATGCCTAATGAAACAAACCATAATAATCAAATTGCTCATGTGGCAGTTAAACCACCTCTCTTTTGGAAGCATTATCCTACACTATGGTTTTTGAGATTAGAAGCACAATTTGACTTAGCAAAAATCTCCCTCGATACCACAAAAAATACATTTAATTATGTATTTTTTGCTGTAGAGTCAGATGTATTAAATTCCATTAGTGATTTAGTCCTAAATCGTCTGAAAATGGAAAGTACAAAGTTTTAAAGAGGTGTTTAATTGAAGAGCACTTGGAAAGTGAGGTTTCTAAAATTTGAACTCTTCTTCAGGATTTAGAATTAGGGGACCAGCGACCATCACTACTTCTAACTCGTATGCATTCACTTACCACTGATAATGTTGGAGAGTTTTTTTTTTTTAAATTGCTGTGGCTCAGATGTTTGCTGAATGGAACGTAAACATTTCTTGCTGCTCTCAACAAGAAATCGGATCAGCTAGCTACTGTTGCCGATAAAATTAATAACTTGATTTACCCCCAGGGAATTAATTCAGTTGCAGCAACATCTAATCACAACACATTTAGAGCAACAAATTGCTCAACTTACACAGCAAGTAAGCGAGTTAACTAATTTCATGGAGTGCTCCCATAGCCTAGCCCACAATTCAAAACGTCCACACAAAATGTCGGCACATGTCGACACAAAAATACAGATGTATGGCACAAACAAATTTTGCTTGATTTAAATTTACGACACCAATTTACCTGGTCTTTTGTGGTCATAGATGTACACCAATCAATCATCAGGGTTGATTTTTGGAAACTTTTTAATTTGCTTGTTGATGCTAGACATCATAGAGTTATCGACACCAGCACTGAACTTTCTTCGAAAGACCAACTTCCAAAAATTAATTCTGTAGCATCTAACTTAACAATATTAGTCAACAATACCAAATTTAATTCAGTTTTAAAACAATATCCCGAATAAATTAACCCTTCAGAACTGATAAATGTTGATCTTTCCAATCAAATTTATCATCATATTGACACTTATGACCCACCTGTATCTTCAAAACCTTGTCACCTTGCGCCCAAAATTTTAAAAGTTGTCAAGAAAAAATTCTAATATCTTATGTCACAGGTTATAATTTGCCCTTCAAAGAGTCCCTGGGCAAGTCCACTGCATACTGTTACAAAACCTAATGGAGAATATCGCCCCTGTGGTGATTATTGTTGACTTAATCTGGTTACTGTGCCCGATCGCTATCCAATTACTCACATTCAGGACTGCACTCAAAATCTGTGTGGAAAATCTATATTCCCTACTTTGGATTTGGCTATACTGTTTTGCCTTTTAGACTTCAAAATGTTGGTTCAACATTTCAAAGGCCCTTGTACCAAGTCTTATCTAATCTAGAATTTTGTACCCCATATTTTGATGACTTGCTCATTGCCTCCTCCTATGCAGATGAACACCTTTACCATCTACTTCAAAATTTTTCTCATTTAAGAGATTATAGTCTCAAGTTAAGTCCTAATAAATGTGTTTTAGGCAAAATATCTATAAAATTTCTGGGTTGTCTCATAATGGCGGAGGGTGTTAAACTACTTCCCGATAAAGTTGAGGCCATTGCAAATTTTCCTAAACCAGATACTATTTCACAACTCAGGCGTTTTTTGACCATGTTAAATTTTTATAGACTTTTTTATCCCATGTAGCCAAAGTGCAAGCACCTCTTAACAAGTTGCTCACTAATTATAAAAACAAAAATCATAAATGCCCTGTTTCTTGTAACAAGGAAATAGAAATTGTATTTCTGCAATGCAAATTCCAATTGGTTAATGTTGCAAAACTAGTTTATCCTACCCTTGACTTACAATTCTGTTTGCTTGTTGATGCCTCGTCACTTGACCGAGTTTCAAAATTACAAGGTTCATTGCCAATAGCTCTCATATTGCTTTGAGTGGGATGTTAATAAAACCAAACCAAGCTTGTTGATGGCTCCAGCACAGGAGTTGGTGCTGCATCAAACTGCTTGATGACAGATGGTCCTAATCCTATCGCATTTTTTTCTCATAAACTGAGTGCGACTGAAACAAAATACAGCGCATAGGACAGGGAACTTCTTGCTATATACTTAGTAATAAAACACTTTCAGCACCAGCTTGAAGGACATAATTTCATAATATTTACAGATCATCACCCCTTAACTTTTGCATTTACTGAAATCTTGAACTTGAGTTCTCCTGTCAACTTGGGCATCTCGATTTCATATTACTGTTCAGCACAGATATCAGACATGTTTAAAGATCAGATAACTGTGTGGCAGACTCTCTTTCAAGAATTAATGTACTTAATCTCTCAACCACTAATCTTCAACTTTTAGCCAATAGTCATACCAATGATGAGGAACTTTATTATCTTTCAATGACTGCTCTATTAATTTAAAACCTTTAAAAATGGGACATGCTCTTGAAGTCTTCTGCGATGTCATTTGAGAATAAGCATGGCCTAATGTACCAAAGAAACTTTGCTTTGAATTATTTTGCTCTCCCCACAATCTCTCCCATCCAGGTATTCGTGCCACAAAGCATCTCATCCAAGACTGCTTTATTTGGTCATCCATGCTGAAAGGCATCACTCAATGGACATGTTGCATGTCAACGATCCAAAGTCCAGAAGCATACTGTGAGCTCCATATAACCTTTTGCTACAACCCCTGAAAGATTTCAACACGTCCATGTTGATCTGGTTGGACCACTTCCACTATCTGATGGCTTTACCTACCTATTGACATGCATCGATCGCTACACCTGATAGTCAGAGTCTATTCCTCTCAGTGATATGTTTGTAGAAACCATGGTAAAAAGCTTCATCACTAACTGGGTATCAAGCTTTTGAGTACCTTCTCTCCTTACCACAGATCAAGGATGCCAGTTCCAGTCTCATCTTTTCTCCAGTTGGAAATCCATGTTGGGAATACAGCGCATCCGAATTATTCTGTACCACTCTACTTTGAACAGTACGTTAAACCAGCTTCATCATTTCCTCAAACAAGCTGTTCTATGCCACAATACCAAATGGATAGAATCATTACCAGTGATCCTGCTGGGTCTGCGAACATGCATCACGGAGGACGTCAATGCATCTTGTACTGAATGTTTGGAAAAACCATTGTGCTGTCAGGAGAATTTTTTGAGCCGCAAAGTAGTGCTCCAACTGATTGTGTTGAGTGTCTCTTAAAACTGAGAGAAATATTCAGAACTCTTAAGCCAACTCCTGCTTCTTGTCATTCATCTACCTCGTGCTTCATGCATGTAACCCTCAACTCCTGCTCTTGTTTCTTTGTCAGAGGTAATGGATTAAAGCCGTCATTGACAGCATATTATTAAGGACTTTTTGAGGTTCTGAATAGGACTGACAAGCATTTTACCATCAAGAGGAATGGCAGGACAACCTCAACAAGCATGGATTGGCTTAAGCCAGCTTTCCTGTTGCATGACACCAACTTAACAAAAGAACTTTCCCAGTGTAGATAAGGAACAGTTAAGTTGTGCACCCTCCTAGACTTGATCCAGATGTGCTCAAAACTACCATGACTCTCTGTGGTAGAAAGGTTAGATTTAATCTAAAGTTCTTGTGATTTTTCATAAATTTTATGTGAAATCAAGAACCTTCTCTCTTGTGCCAAACTCTATTGACTTCTGTATCTTGGTGCTCAGGGGAAACTGTGGCATTCCTTAGCAATCGCTTAAATTCCCCTTAACTGGATTCAGCTTGCAGTAGAGAGAAGTGGCTGTGGTAGCCTAGTGGTCATGGTTTCGGATTCGTGACCGGCGGTTTTCGCTCATTCGCGGGTTTGATCCTTAGCTGCGAAAGACCCGCTATGTAGCCGGGGCTGATGGACGTTAAATCTGTCGGGGCCTAAAGTCCTCCCGTTGGCGTGGTGTGGAAGTTAGGAGAAGGGGGTGCCATCCTCTTCACTTAACCTAGGTTCAAAATTACGAGGTCAATCGCAAATAGCCCTTGTATTGCTTCTAGTGCAACGTTAATAAAAACTAAACTAAACTGCAGCAGAGAGAAGTGAATTGATGTGAACAAACATTAAGAAACCTGTTCTCCTCAGAGGAACTCGCTCACTCTCTCTCCAACTTGCATGACGTAAGGAGCATGCGCTCTTCCCATTTTTATTTTTTTAATGTAATATTTTTGTATTGACTTTTTAACATAATTGTAAATTAAAAATATAATTAATATACTAATCTGATTCATTTTTATTTTTATGGTGGGGAATCAGTTTTAACCTAAATTACTACACCATCTCATACGGATCATTTGGCAGCACTTCCAGTATCAGCTTGTATGGTGCGATGACGCTTGTATCAGTGTGAATTGTCAGCACGAGGACCATTACTTTGACAATGCAGCATAGAGTGAGATGGCAACTCTGGTATCTCGAACAACAAAGCTGGATATTGGAGTTGCTGAAAGTCATCTTTTCAGACAAGTCCAGGGTTTTCTGCATGTAGTATTCTGATGGCTGTATACATGTCTGGAGTCTCCGAGGAGATCGCTTATCGCATGCTTGCATTCCATACTGGTATAGGGGCCCTGCACCTGGTGTGATGTTGAGGGAAGCCATTGGGAAAATTTGAAATCATATCGGTACATTTAGGACATCTAGCATCCAGTGGTTGGGTCCTATCTTCGAGGCCAACCAAAAGCCATCTTCCAACAAGATAATGCAAGACCATATGTTTCACTAATGTCCTCATTTTCTTCGATACAAAGAATATTTGATTGTAGCCCTGGCCTGCACAATCTCTAGATCTGTCACCTATTGAAAACATTTGGTCATGGGTTGCTGAGAGACTGTCAGCCATTCTTCTCCAGCTAATACAGTTGATTAAGTGTGGCATAGACTTAAATCAGCATGGAATGAGTTGCCTATTTCTGTCATCCAAGCCCAGTTCGATTCCATGCCTAACAGAGTACGTCCATTTTAGCTGTTAGGGGTGACCACTGCTTCTTCTAATTTTGTACTCCTGTAAACTCTCAAACTGCTTGCAAATTTAATCATTTTGTCTTCATTCCATACTGTTTACTTACAATAAATATCTTTTTTGTATTTGCTTTCTCGCATGGTGTTGCAATTTTAATGGCCAGTAGTGTATATAAAAAATTTGCATGTTTTTTAATTTCTTAAAGAACAGGAAAATTGGTTTCTTTGAAATTTTATTTATTTTTATGTTTATATTTTGTAACTATATTTTTATGTACTTTGTGAATTGCAGATTAAATGGACCACATAAAAAAAAGCAGTTATCTTTATATTTAATATTTAGGTTTGCTTATATATATTTTGTAGTCTTTTAGGTTAATCAATCTTAGTTTAATCTATTAAAGATCACATTTATTGACAATTTTAATTATTTAATTTTATTCAAGATCATCCTGATTATCTTCCTTGAAAATAATCAGCTTCTATTATTTTTTCAATAATAAAATCTTAAAACACAAATAAGTAGACAAAGATTTGTATAGTATTTTTAAAAAAACAATTTTGAGTTTCATTATTTTCATCATAAATTACTATCACTTAATAATTTTAAATTCAATTTTAATTAGTCTTGTTCTTCTAAAATTGATGATTTACCCATTTTATGTTTTGAATTTACTTTTTAAATGTTGATTTTTGCTATTTATAGATAAAATTTATCCTTTACAGTAATTTGAACTCTAGATTTGTATATTTTTTTTCCCTTTGCAAGAGTTATTTAAATGAAAATTATCTTAGTTATTATCATTTCAGTCTATAAAAAGATTAAAAGTTTTAGTGTTATTATCACCTGAAAGTATCCCTGTCTTAGAGAAATTATGTACAAATAAGCTCTATATAGTTTTTGAAAGTATAATTGCTCAAGTACAAAGGGCTTCATTCACAACTACGCATTCCTAAGTATGAACAGCACATTCGAATGTAAAATTTCTCTGTATAGTTTGTTGATAAATTGTGTTTGAATTTTATACATTTATATCAATTGAATTTTATAGTATTTTAAACTTCATTTCCAACTCTACCAATATGTTAAAGATATATGCTGGGTTGTCCAGAAAGTAATACTCAGTATCTTAAAAATTGAAAAGGAGATATATTTTTGAAAAATTTACAAATTCATATACTTACGTCAAACACTATTTTTTGATGTAGTGGCCCGCTGTCTCAATACACTTCATGTAATGAAGGATGAATTATTTTATATCTTTGTCAAAATCTCCTGCCACCTATTTGGCCCTTTGTTTGATTGCACTCTGGTCCTTATCGACAGTCAAAAACGTTTTGCACTCATAAACAACTTCAAAAGAAATGCTTTTTTAACTCAATAAAAATTTCTTTACATTCCCAAAAGATAAACTTGACCGAGGTTGAAAATTACGAGGTCCATTGTTAATAGCCCTCATGTTGCTTCTAATGCGACATTAATAAAACAAACCATCAACCAACCCAATGCATAAGAGGTCAGGATATATCAATTCAAAACAACGGTTTTGAAATTTTTCTGCAAGCTTAATACTAATACTTATACACATTAGTATAATTCATGACACACCATCCCCTTTATCCGTTTTTATTTCTTTAAAAATTTGGGAACAGTATGTTTCCCTTTGTGAGAAGAAATCGAATTACACTCCTTAACTTATGGTTGACGAAATTTGGAATTGAGATACTCATTTTGGTAAGGCATTGCTAGAATAGTTTTCAACTGATTGAGACAAATGTAAAACACATTCTTTTCCCAAAGATTTTGATCTTGAAAGCAATGCAGCCAACTTTGTTCAAAAAAATTCTCTTTGAGCATCAGAGGCTCAGTAACTTACTTTCTGGACACGTCCTCTCTACAATAATCCTAATTTTTATTTTATTCATATGAACATCTTTTGTCTAATTCTAGTTTATTTATAAATAGTTAGACTTAAATTTTCATGTACATTATTTGCTGTTTTAAGATACATTACTAAGATATTTTGCTTTCTGGGTTATTAAAAGTTTTGTTCATATACATCATTGTTTATTGTAAGTTGAGTTGAATATTTTAAAATTAAAAAGTAAGCATTACATTTGGTAATATAATAATAATTCTTTGAACTCTTGAAAAATAAATGTGAATATGTAAATTCTATTTACAGTATCAAATTTAATAATGAATGATGTTCTAGTATTGATTTTCACATTATTTTGTCCATAATTAAAAACCGCAAATAAAATAGAACAAGATTGTAAAGTTTATTTTCAAAACACATTGTGTCTAATTCAAATTTTTTAGTTGATAAATATTTATTTTTCTCAATTTTTTTGCTATAAATATTATTAGAATGGCCAAATCCCCCCCCCCCCTCTTTAGCCTTCGAGATTAAAATTATAATTATTTGAATGCAGTTTTACAAAACACATGCCCAAAATTTATGTACATTTGATAATTGTAAAAAAAAAGCATCAATTTTTTTTTCAAGACTATTCAATGTCAGATTAGGGGCCGCGGTAGCCTAGTGGTCAAAGTCGTGGATTAGCGACTGGTTTATTTTCGTTCAGTCGCGGGTTGCTTGGCCGCTAAAGACCCGCCGTGTAGCCAGGGTGGATGCAGGTTAAATCTGTTCGGGGCCCTAAGTCCTCCCTTTGGCGTGGTGTGGATATTAGGAGAGGGGGGTGCCAGCTCAGATGTCGCCCTCATCACTTGACCATGGTTCAAAATTACGAGGTCCGTCGCCAATAGCCCTCGTGTTCGTTAATAAAAACTAAACTAAACTAATCAATGTCATATTAAATGTTTAACATGAACAAATTCTTAAACATCCTTTATAGAAGGATACTTAAGGATTTGTTTATGTTGCAATTTTTAAAAGTTAAATTGAAATTTGAATATAAGTAGGAATAATATCTCATATTTAGTGATTTTAAAAATTTGTGAACATTATTTATTTTTTTGGTAGATGGATTCTACTTGTTCTTCTGAAGTTCTAGAAGTGTGGTTACAAAGCTGTGGAGATGAAGATACTTTTGTAAAATTTTTGCAAGATGCAAATTTGATGCATAGAAAAGATTCTTTAAAACGCATAATGCGTTAATTGTCATTTACTTTTTAAAGTTTTTTCTTTGCTTTTTATTTTATATTTTCAAGTTTACGAAAATCTTAATGCATTATTAGTTATGAAGGATAATTATCAGAAATTATTTCAAATTCAATGGAATATTGGTTTTTCTTTCCATTTCCTTTTTTCAGATTTTCTGTTACATTTTCAACAAAATGTTGAATAATCGCATACCAAATTGGGAGAAACCTTTATGTTACTCAATTTTTGCATGGACAAAATTATTAAATTTGCATAAGTTTCTTGCACAATTATTCATGCATTTTTTAAATTTAGAATTTGGATAGTAATCAACAAAATATACTATATATTGATGTTTTTGAGTTGCATCAGTCTTCTGTTTTACATTTTAAGTCGGCTAATATTAAGTTTCTCAAATATGATTGATCTTTTAAGAAAAAACTGATTTTTTTTGTTATGATTCTTATTTCTTTTAAAAAATTTTTGACTGAAAGTTGTGAATTTTTAGAGTTTTTATTTATTAAGTTTTATTTTGTCTTTCATTTTGCAATTTCTTTTATGAAATTTATGTCTGATATTTCAAAAATTAACTTATTTTGTTGAATTTTTATTTGTCATATAGTATCTTTTTTATAGCTATCACTTTGAAGAGTATATAATCAAAATGATTAGAAAAACGTTTTTCAATTATGTTCGTTTTCATTTATTTGAAATTAGCTTTTATAGCATTTTTAAATTGTAATTTAAGTGTGTGTTTCACTTTTTGTAAGGATACTATTTTGTGGATTTTGTTATTAAATAAACAAATTGGTTATGTTTTTGCTGTATGAAAATGTAGTTTTTAAAAAATAAATAAATAAAAAGGTTGACTTGTTATTTTATGTATTGCTGTTCGGCTTTCATTTATTTAAAAATCGGATTTTTAATTTTTTTGTCATAAATTTTAATTGTACTGTGTATTGTGCATCTAATTTCTAAACTTTGTTCCCAACCATTGCTTTTTAAATAAATGATAAATTTTAATTGTACTGTGTATTGTGCATCTAATTTCTAAATTTTGTTCCCAACCATTGCTTTTTAAATAAATGACTCTTCCTTTTCTTTTTACAAAATATGTAATTTACTTGTATTAGCTATTGTTATCAGTATTGAATACTCCAAAATCCAATTCCAGTATTTTTTCTTCACCACTTTGCCTGTGATTTATGTATTTTTTGCTTGTGTGAGCCTGAATTTTCTTAACTTTTACTATCCCAACTTTATCTTGTTTTTCAAAAATAAACTCTTTCCTGATTTGTGATGTATTATTTTCATTAAAAGGTTATATAATATTCTAAGGAGAGAAAAAATTCATATCAGATAAGAACTTTTGTCACACAAAGTTCATCATCTGAGTTAGCACCATGCCAATGTGAAAAATTTCAGCTCCGATGCTGAAACGAACTTTAACATAAGCCCCTACAATGTGTCTTTTCGACCCTCTTTCTTGTCAACCATTTTTACCTTTTTTCAACTTCACGTCTAGACCACAGTTTAATCTTGTTTGGCGCAGCATAGCCATATCTGGCTCTTGCGCCAATAAACTTTACATTCACTCACTCACAATGTGTCTTTAGTGGATTCAAGATTCAAACGGATGGCTCGACTGAAACATTGCTGCCTAAGAGCTCGATGCCAAGACCACTTGGCTTCTGGGACCATAAATCACAATTAGTAAAAATAAGAACGAGGATCAAAAAATAACTTTTGAATTAAAATGTGAAATTTATATTGCAGTTCTGTAATGAAAGGTTTTGAAATAAAAAAGTAAACTATTAGTATGCCATTTTTTCCTTTCAAATCAAGATTCTAGAACTAACATTACAGAATTTTTTCTGATTATAGATGGTATCCAAATGGTCATATCCGGCGATGTTCCAATTCTAATAATCACTCAGGGGCTTACCTTCTCTAGGCAAGTATGGAAATCATGACCCCGAGACACCCTAGTGATCTTTCCCATGAGATTTACTATCTTTGGTTAAACACGAGCGACACTCACTCGGGACCTCTTTTCTATTTTTGACCCTTGTTGAGGCAGCGATAGCTTAGTAGTCATGATTACGGACTCACAGCCAGTGGTTTATGTCAAGTCTTGGGTTCGAGTCCTGATGGCATTAAAGACCCGCTGTGGCTGGGCAATGTATATCCAAACCCTGAACTATACAGAACGCTTGGCAAGAAACAATTCAGCGAAATTGTGTGGTGAGAAGCTCTTTGGTGGGCAGACAACATGCATGCACTTTCTGTGCGAAGAAAATGGAAGTGATTGCTATACTTCATTCTTCATATTTTAAGAATTCTCACAGAGTATGATTATTATAACTTGAGGGTCCAAGAAAGTAATTTCTATTCTCTGAAAGAGAAATGAATAGTTCAAAGTATGACATTCAAGTTTTCAAAATTAGAGTACTTTTTTTTTCCTTTTCAATTTTACATTTAATTGGGCAAGACATATAATTTATTTATCTGATTTTATGTTAACATTTTTTTAATGAAAATACTCAATTTGAAAAAAATAATTTACAATAGTAAAGAATAAAAAAAAAAATTATACTTTTCCTCAATCTGAATATTGAAAAATTGATTTTTTGTTGAAAAATGGCAAAAAAAGTATATTTAAATTCATTTTTATCTGTTTACACATCACAAGGAAATTTATGTAACTGGCTAGAAAAATAAATGAATATGTATAAAATTTTCGAAATTACAACTTTAGGTTCTTTGTACCTTTTGAAAACAACTGTAAAAAAATTTAATGCATACAAAGAAACATTCATTGAATTATACTTGGAAGGTAATGACCCACATTTTTATAATTTACATTTATCACTGAATTGGACATCAAAGGTGTTACAAAATACAAACTGTTCAGAAATTCCATACTCTTTTCTGTCAGCCCATAGTTGAAATTATCTCTATATTATATCTACTATCTGAAACAATAGTGTAAAATATGAAAAATGGTATTTCAAACAAAATTATTTATAAAGAATCAAAATATTTTAAAAAATTATCTTTTTGTTTTTGTATTGTGACTTTTTGACAGGGGAAATTTGGGAAATAACATTTACTCCCTTATCACGAAGAAAAGAGAGAGAGAGAAAAAAAAAGAGAACATACATGCTTTATAACCCACCACACCAATATACTAGTACAGGGCTTTTTTTTCCCCATTATTAATGTATTTTGTTTTCTTTGTTGCACCATACCAAACTATTATGTTGATGTTAAGGGGAACCTAACAGAAGTTATAAATTCATATTAAAATTTACAAACTTGTGTACAAGATGTTTAGAAATAAATCACTTCAAATTACTGGCTTTGAGCAACTGTATGTTGAATTAAAAATATATTAATGTACTCTGGAGAAATATTCAAGGACCAATAATGTTCCTCTGAACATATCTGCAGTGCCAACAACTTTTGTGCCTTTTCACAAAATGTTTGACAGGGGTTATCAAATATGTTTATGGTATTACTTAGTTCCCTTTTATTTCCATAGAGGTTTTATTTTATTGTCAGTATTGGGCTAAAACATTCTATAATTTTTTGTGGTAAATTTCATTAGATTTACATATCTTGCCTTCCATACACTTTCGAAGTAAAGTTGCAGTTCACAGTTTCAAATATGTGGATTTCATCATATTCATAATTTTATTTAGCAAGTAAATTATGTCTTAAAAAAGCTGATATAGCGTTCAAGTACATGTAAAATATGGAACAATGCAATGCTAATTACTTCAAAATTTATACTTTTGCACTAATCATATACCTTTAGGATATTAAAAATATTGTGTAAAATGTAACTGCAAATTTTTTTAAAGAATATGCATTTTAAAATTAATATCTAAAAGTATTATTTACTCTTTAGAACTTCGTTAAAAAGTTATTGGTAATTTTTTTTTTATATAGAAAAATATGATTAGGAAAATTTTCAACATATTGTACTGATAAATTATATAAGAAATTATTTTATAATTTATGTAAATAAATCTGTATAAAGTATATATTTCCCTGCTCGCTAATATACAATACAAAATGGTAATCATACACTATATATATTTAGGTTGTCAAGTATGAAATGGAGCAAAAAATGCGCATAGTTGAATTCTATTTTTTTCCAGTATAAACTTTTTATTTTTAATCAAAGTATGCACCCATATTATCGATACACTTTTGCCATTTTAAAAGTAACTCTTTTATTCCTTTGCTGTAGAAGCCTCGATCACGGGAGTCGATGAACTCTTGAAACGCCATTCTGACAGCCTGTGCGGAATTGAATTTTCTTTCAAATTAAAAGTTGTTTGAATTTTAAAAGAAATGATAGTCAGTGGGGGCAAGGTCTGGCGAGTACGGTGGGTGACGTAGAGTTTCCAACTTCAGCACCTGTAGCTTTGACACGGTCTTTCGTGCGGCACGTGGTCGAGCGTTATTGTGCAGGAGAATTGGAGTTGATCCGTTTGGCTGTTTAATTGCAAGATTTCTCATCATTTCGTCTAGTTGATAACAGTAGACATCCGCCGTGATAGATTGACCAGGTTCCATAAAGCCGTGGTGGATGACACCTGATCCAGACCACCAAACAGTGACCATCAGCCTCTTCTGATGGATGTCTCGTTTCGGACAGTCTTTTTGGTGGTTCATCTTTGTCCAACCATTGCGATGAACGCTTACGATTATCTTACATGATCCATTTTTCATCACACGTAACGATTTGATCAAGAAATGGTTCGGCTTTGTTGCGAGAAAGAAGAGAAAGATGTGCTTCTTCCTTCTGTGCATCAATCATTTCATGCAGTGTCCACTTGTCCAGCTTTTTCACTTTACCGATTTGTGTCAAATGAGTCAAGATAGTTTGCTTTGATACATTATTGTACATTAATGATAATTGACTTACACTTTGGCTGGAATTCTCTTCCACAGTGGTTTTCAGGACGTCATTATCCACGAGACTCTTGGGTCGACCGCGTTGTTCATTAGATAGGTCGAAATCTCCCGAACGAAATTTCTTAAACCAACGGGCTACAGTTGCGTTTGTAGCCACTTGAATGCCGAACACACTATTAATATTGCCGACTGCCTGCCGTGTAGTGGTTCCACGGTGGAACTCATACTTCATCAACACACGAATTTCGCTGATTTTTATGGTCTCACTCAGTCCCCAACACACACAAAAAAAAAAAAAAAAATTGCAAATTTTTTCAAACAGAAATACGAGTTAAAAAGAGGAAAAGATGTACCTTTCACACGGAAAAGAAAAAAAAAAAAAAAAAAAAAAAAAAAGTCAAAATACGGCGTCTAAATGAGGTTGTGTGCAATTGAAATAAATAACATGAACTTTGCTCCATTTCATACTTGACAACCTAATACGTTGTGCACAAATAAGTATTCATGAGTATTTTTCTTTTTTAAGCCTTAACTACAAGATAATTAGTTTGATTTTTGAACTAACCATTGATTGATCATTGAAAAATGATTAATTATTGAGAAAATTAAACTGGTCAATGTATCACAAGATCATTATAAAACTTTTGTTTGTACCAACTAAAAAAGTATTTTTCAGATATACATAAAATTATTTTTCAACAATTTATCAATCTTATACTTTATTTAAAAACATGAATATTCTGGAATACTTCTTAAAAATGGATAGACATAGCTAAACCCATTTATATTGAATGACACAAATATTACATAAGGAATGTATTATGTATTTTTGAAAAACAAAACTTTTATTCCTTTTATACTAATATAACATTCGCTCGATTATTAAAAAAAATGGATTTTACTTCAATTACAACAATTAAAATTTGAATTCCACTTTAGGGTGACTTTTAACACGCTAAGATTAAAAAATAGTTTATGTGGTGTTGGTTATTGTGTGACAATTTGTGCTCGGATAGTAGCCAGCAGTGGAGCTGTTCTCCTTTTCCTAGTTCGGTGTTGACATTTTGACTGGTAGAATGAAACTTGCACATTGATATAAATGAATCATTACACTTGAAAAAATTATTTTATTTCTTAAGAGAACACAGTACCTTGACAATGACAAAAATTTGAATTTCTTTTATGCGCTCAGGTAGGCCGCGGTAGCCTAGTGGTCATGGTTTCGGATTCGTGACTGGCTGTTTTCGTTCAGTCGCGGGTTCAATCGTTGGCTACCAAAGACCCGCCGCTTAGCCGAGGCTGATGCACGTTATATCTGTTGGGGCTCAAAGTCCTTCCGTTGGCGTGGTGTGGAATTTAGGAGAATGGGGTGCCAGCTCAGAGATCGTCCTCGTCACTTGACCGTGGTTCAAAAGTATGATATCCATCGCCAATAGCACTCGTGTTGCTTCAAGTGCGACGTTAATAAAAAAACTAATCTAAATATGTGCACTTAATATATATGGGTATTATTAGTTATACAGACCATGGGTTGGCGAGTGCTTTCCTAGTTGTCAAGACGTTATTGATATCTGACAAGACACATTCATTACAAACGCTAGGACAGAACAGAACTTCGCGTGTTCTTCAATGTGTTGCTGTGTTTCGCTGCATGGTTCCAATAACTGCTGAGTATCAATATATATATATGCAAACATAAACTTCAACTGTAATTAAAAGAAACTGTGCTAAACTATTCATGTATTTAAACGTATTAGAAACTTATTCCACTTCCATAAGTTCTAGTATTATAGATAAATATATAATTACAATAGATATCCCTAAGTCAAAATATTTTTTGTGAACCTGAATATATACAACAATGTCGAATAGTTGGAAAGTTTTTTCATTTATTTTTGAATCAATCGTTAAACTTCTATTTTCTCCCAGTTTATGTGACAATTGATTGGCAGATATGAAATCATGGATCAAAGTGAGATAAACTAGATTAAACACTTAAGTCATAGCTTTTTCGCATCAGGAAGCACACTGCTTTATTTTAAAAAATTGTTTAGCAAAATATGAAACTTTCTAAAGTAGTAGTATTATATAATAATGATGAGATATAGAGAAGGATATGAAATGAGATATATATATTGAAAAATGTAATGATATTTTTTATTCAAAATATATTTTGCTCTAATTATATGAATATATATGGCAGCAAAAATTAGGTCCCATGAGACCAAGTAAGGTGGCAGGAAAAACGACGCACCAATAAGGAATTGTCCGATGGAGATAAAAATTGGCCGATAGGAAAACTATGCACAGAATAGAAAATGATTAAAAATTCAGGAAAATTGAATGATTTATTTCAGAATTGCATAGTTGCACAGTAACGAGCTCAATAAGGTGTTGACCCACCTCTAGCCAGGATCCAACATCCACACGACGTGAGTACGGGCATCATGACCCCGAGGCCCCCTAGTGATCTTTTTCTTTCCAATGGGGTCTACCGTCTTTGGTAAACACGGGTGACGCGCCCCCGAGTTACGCCTAGCGATCCTTCCCTATTTTCGACCCTTCTTCTTGTCAACCTATTTTTGTCTTTTCTTTAATTTCTTCACGTCTAGACCACAGATAAATCTTGTTTGATGCCGCATAGCCATATCTGGCTCTTGCGCCAATAAACTTTACATACACACACATATGCCACACGACGTGGCATAGAGTGATAAAGCTCCCTGATGGTCTCCTGCGGTATTTCTCCAAATTTGCTCTAATTCTCGAGCTAGGTCATCAACATTCCTTGGTAGATACAGTCACCTTCCCATCATATCCCAGACATACTCAATTGAAGAGAGATCTGACCGGCCAAGGAAGTGTTTGACAAGCTGTCAAACAAGTCATAGCAACGCGTGCCGTATGTGGTCTGGCATTATCTTGTTGAAAAATAAGGCCAGGGTACTTCAAAAGGAACGGTAGCGAAACAGGCCTCAGAATGTCGTCGAAATATCGCTGTGCTAAAAGTGTGCCTCTAATGACGACGAAAGGGACCCGGCTATCAAGGGAAATGGCACCCCAGACCATGAGACCTGGTTGAGGGTCTGTGTGGCGTGCAATAGTGAAAGCAGGATCGGCACACTACCCTGGGCCTCTCCAGACACGCCTTCGATGATTGTCAGGACACAGTTGGAAGCGGGATTCGTCGCTAAACACTATACGTCCCCAGTCAGCATCATTCCAACCTGATCGAGCCACTGTAATCTGGCTCGACGGTGTGCAGGCGTGAGTGGCAGTTGGCGTAGCGGTCGGTACGAGCGTAGATTTCACTCTTATCAGCCGTCTGTGAGTGGTCATGGCGGACACTCGTGTGCTGTCTGATGGTTGATAACGATGAATAGCTGATTAGATGTCAGAACGATGAATAGATGTCACAGCTGATCTGACAATTACTCTGTCCTCTCGATCTGCTGTGGCCCTAGGTCGACCGCTACCATCATGACGCTGAAATCTGTCATTGTCCATCCATTCTTGCCAGCATCTTCTAATCGCCGCATCGCTTCGACCTGTATGACGAGCGATTCTCCGATTTGCCAACCTGCTTCTTTCAATTCAAAGATATGACCTCTTTTAAACTCTGACAGTTGCTCGTAATGAGTTGCGGCGAGGCATTTTTTCAGTCTTTGAAAGGTATCCTTTTATTTGTTATAGAATGTATATAACTAAGAAAAATATGTTTTATATTTTTTAAATCTTATTTTGTGTTTCGTTTATGTATGTAATATTGATAATTGTCATCCCTTAAGAGACTTGATAAAAAGAACACTTGATGTTGAGGCCAATAATGCCCAAAATTTTAGGATTTAGAAAAAATAAAATTCGTTTTTAATAGAAACTATTTTTACGCAATATCCAAAAAAATTACTTGTATTATTTTATTGGTTACACGTTGTCTTTATCAATGAACTTCACTTTCAATTATTCATTTTTCAATCCAGAAACTTTTCTCATTTGTTCACAATCGAAATGTTTGCTAAGTAACAGACACATAAAACCAAGAACGTAAAATGTTACTTGCTTTTTGAAAATCTAATTTCACAGCATTTTTATATCTTGTTTCTGTTACATATTAGATATCTATGCACATTTCGAACTTTTTATTACTTTTTAAATGTAAAAGAAATATTTTTATCGTCTTATACTATTGCTATTAAAATGTGTGTACAGATTAGAATACTTTTTGGATTATTAATTACAAATTTTATATAAAATAAATGCTTTGCATTTACATGTCCAAATTTTTAAATATTTCCGTCGTCTAATCTATTGTTATTAAAATATATGTACAAATTAGAATATATTTTCAATTATTATTTACAATTTTTTACATAAAAAAGGCTTTGCATAAACATATTCAAAATTTACAAATCTTTTATTATTTTTTTCAACAAACATTAACAGAAATACTGCTTACTCAATACAAAAATAAGAATGCTGCTAAACTTTCTTTGGAAACAGAAAACACAATGAAATGTAACGAGACAATTTGTTACCATTTATGTATTTAAAGATTCCCAAGAGAGCTATATTAAAACACTACTTAAATATTTTGTTCGAGTACTATTCTTATTTAATTCATCATACATAACAGTCTAATTAAGAAAAATACATTAACGGAACTTCAAATTATTCCAAATAATTCTGTGTTTTTTTCTGTGGCTTTTTTTCGTCGTTCCGGATATTCCGACAGGTATAAACTGTCATTGATTTGATCATTACTAATATTATTTATTTCCAACAAAAATTGCGTTTCTGAAATTGCAAATTTATTTAATTCAAAATCCGTTCATAACTTTTTACTATTAAAAATGTTTTAATTCATTAAAATCGTTGCATGGAATACTTGGTTGTTTGGTTTTATTAACGTCATACTAGGAGCAACACGGGCTACTGGTGACGGACGTCGTCGGTCAAGTGACGAGGACGATACCTGAGCTGGCACCCCTTCTCCTAACTTCCACATCACGCCATTTAATGACTTTCGGCCCTGTGGCGCAATGGTAAATATATTTCGAGGCATCCATTTTAAATCCAAAATCGTTTATTAACAACTTCATATCACTCATAAAAATACACCAGAATTCATCTTTCAAACCTCTGCTCTCTCCAAGTCTGCGAAACTGTCTAGGCGGGCAGTGTATCAATTTCCGCTGTTGCAGGGGAAGTGACGTCAAACAAGTAGAGTATAACATTTCCAAGAAAAATTAAAAAAAAAAAAAAAAAAAAAAAAAAAAAAATACATGCGAGCCATGATGTCACAACTCCTCCCCCGTTAAGATCTTTTTACTTTAGTAAAAAGCATTTCAGAAAGATTTACTCACTTAAGGAATTACAATATATGCATACTAATGAGATAAAGTAAAACAAACATATACAAATAATACACTGTGTTTACATATACAAAAAAATTATTTCCACGAAATTATTGCATTAAATACATCATTTCCACATATAACTTTCCCATTAAAATAGTCTACTTAGGCAATCAGCATTCTGGTGCTCCTTCCCTTTTTTATGAATGACTTCATAGTTCCAAGGTTGCATAGCTAATGACCATCTCATCAGTCTAGGATTAACATCAGAGTTTTTCTTAAGCCATACTAAGGGATTATGGTCAGTCTGGATGTAAAATTTCTACTGTCCAATCCAATCAATTTCTTGACAGCATAAATGATGGCGGCACATTCCTTTTCAGAAGTACTGTATTTTCGTTCAGTGGATGTAAATTTCTTACTCTGATACAATACAGGATGTTCTTCTCCCTTTTCATCTTTTTGAGACAAAACTATTCCTATCCCCGCATCGGATGCATCGCATTGCAAGATGAAAGGAACATCAAATTTTGGAGCATATAGCACAGGGTTATCGGTGAGACGCTTTTTAAGTTCTTCAAACGCCAGTTGACACTGTTCGTTCCAAAGAATTTTGGACCTTCTATGTCGTCCCTTTAATAATTCAGTCAATGGTGCAGCTAAAATTGAAAACTGTGGTATATATTTCCGATAGTATCCTGCTAATCCCAAAAATGCTCGAATGTCAGTCTTTGATGAGGGAACTGGAAACTTCTTGATAGTTTGGATCTTAATCTCGTTAAGAGATCTCTTCCCTTGTCCAACGTAATGTCCAAGATATTTAACTTCTGATTGAACAAATCTACACTTGTTTATTTTAAGGCATAATTTAGCCTTGTCAATCCTTTCCAACACTCGATCAAGATGTTTCAGGTATTCAGTTCAGTCGAGGGAGTAGATTGCTACATCATCAAGATAAGGCACAGCAAATTCTTCATACCCTCTCAATAGTTCAGCCATCATTTTACTGAAGTAGAAGGGAACTTTCTTCAGTCCAAATGACATTTTAAGCGGTCGAAAGGATCCGAAACTGGTAACAAATGTTGCATATCGTTGTGCTTCTTTGGTTAGGGGTATCTGCCAATAACCCTTTGACAGATCTAGCACACTGATATACTTCGCTGCAGCAATTGCTTCAATCCGTTCCTCGATGTTAGGTATAGGGAAATATTGTGTCTTTGTAATTTCATTCAGCTTCCTAAAGTCAATGCATGGTCTGGGTTCCTTTCCAGCTGCTTCCATTAGGATCATTGGTGATGTAAAATCACTTTCTCCAACTTCAATTATTTTCATTTGTAGCATTTTGTCGATTTCTGCCTTTAAAATATCTGTTTACCTAGGAGACATTCTGTATGGCTTTGCATAAATCATCTTCCTTGAATTTTCAATATCAAATTTGATCATGTTGGTAAGTCCAGGAAGTTTGAGAAACAATGAGATATTTGCACAATAGGTTACTTAACTCATTTACTTGTTCTTCATTTAATCTGGATTCAACTTCACTAATCTTCAGAATCTCTTTGAGATTAAAAATATTTGGATCATTTTCAACTGCAGGAAATTTTTCATCTAACTCTGAAGTTTCTTCATTGTGGGAAATAACTAGATTTACGAACTCGGGTCTTTGATAGTATGGTTTAATTAAATTTACGTGATAAATTTGGGATGTATTTTTCTTATCAGGCAGATTTACAATATAATTTGTTTCAGAAATTTTGTTTTCCACTATACCAGGTCCATACCATTTGACGGATAACTTATTTTTCGGCGAGGTAGAAAGAACGAGTACCTTATCTCCAGGTTTAAACTCTCTTTTAATGCTGTTCTTATCATACCATTTCTTTCTTTTTTGATTATTCTCTTCCATATTTTTGACTGCAAGTTCCTGACATTTATTTAACCTATTTTTCAGGTTAAGCACATACTCCACTACAGAATTTTCTTCTTCTTCTGGTTGTAACCAATTCTCATATAGTAGAGTAATTGGAGTTCTTACATTCTTTCCATGAACAAGTTCTGATGGGCTGAATACAGTAGATTCGTGTGTCACTGTTCTCAACGTAAATAAAGCGGCATGAACATGTTGCTTCCATTCTGGTCCTTCTTCAAAGCACAGAACTCGAAGTATTCGATTTATGGTGCGGTGAAACTTTTCCACCGGATTGGTTTGTGGGTGGTAGACCGAACTATTAACAACTCCAAATCGTTCAAAAAACTTAGATGTTAATTCGCTCATAAATGAGGTTCCTTGATCATGTTGAATTTCCTTCGGAAAACCAGTTCTACTGAATATCTGCAGAAGAGCATCAATAACCGACACGGAGGTTATGTCAGACAAAGCTACAGCATCCGGATATTTTGATGACATACACATTGCTGTTAGTAGGTATTTCTTCCCAGAAGTGGTTACTGGTAATGGTCCAACAGTATCATCCAACAGTATCAATGTTAAGTTTGGAATACACTTCCGTAATAACAGGAATCAAAGTCGTAGGGCCTTCCTTTTGTCGCTAGATTTTTCCACCCTTTGGCAAGGATCGCAAGTTTTGACATAGTCTTCGCAATCCTTGTAACAATTTTTCCAGAAAAAGTACTTCACGAAGCTATCCTTCGTTTTGGGCGCTCCCAAACGACCAGAGGTACCTTCATGGCATATTTTTAAAATATCTTTGCGGAATTTAGTGGGTATGAAAATTATTTTCCTTTCCAACCAACTTTTATCTACTTTCCGTTTTATCAGTAATTTTCCTTTGTATAACTCGTACTCTTTTGAATCTTCCTCCTTTTCAACATCTTTCATAAAAGGCATTAATTCTGCATCTTCCCTTTGAGCTTGCGTGAGCTGATCCACATCAAGTTTGATTAATTCAGCCTGGAATTCATCACCAGTAGGAAGTAGTTCATCCTCTTCAGGATTCGCATCTTCACTGTTAATAACAATGTTTTGGGGTTCTTCTACCAACTGTTCAGAAGTCTCTTCTTTTCCTCTCAATTTCTGTCTTCTTGTTTAAACCCCATTTACTTGGTACAATGAAATGTTTCCTTCATTTTCGAAGAGAGCAGTAGTTCTATTCCCTAGAAGATAATGACCACGATACAATTCATCTGGAATAACAGCTGCTTTTGTGAATGTTCTGCCCCACTCACATTCAATAAGAACTTCTGCTAGTGGTAAGCAAGTTGAACTAGCATCCAAAGATTGTTGCACCCATACATGTTCACCAGTCATATCCTCGGGTGTCACAAATTTGCGGCAAACAATATCTATAGTGGCTCCAGAGTCACGAAGGATTTTGGTACTGATACCATTTTTTTTCCATGATAAGTATATGGCTGCAAAAAATTTGTTCTTGCTTCACATTCAGATGCAGAATTTACAGGCTCTGAAGCTTTCTTCAATTTTGGACAGTTTGGACGTAAATGATCAAGGCGTTACAGTAAAAACATCTCAATTGTCTTCTTTTTTCGAATTCCTTACAGTGATTAGGTCCAAAAAATTTTCTTTCAGGCTTGTTTGACTCGTATTTGGGATTTTCAACCTTTCGAAGATTTTTGTCAAACCTTCCAAACTTGCTTAGTCCTTTAACTTCATATTTGTCTCTCGAAAATGAATTAATTGGCTTAGCACGAAATGTTTTTCTCACATCTTCGAATACTTCCAATTTTTCAGCCAATTTGCAAGATGAATTAATTATGGATCATTCATCCAAATAGTATTCTTTAAACTCAAACGGTGCACGTTTTTTCATCTGATCTGTAATGATTAAATCCCGGAGTTGATCGTAGGTTTCAACTTTTAGTCCAGACGTCCATCCATCGAAATAGGTCTGAAGTTCATGATAAAAATATGACCAGGTACGTTTAGCAATTTTCTAGTGCGTATTAAACAGTTGTCGGAATTTTTCGGGAGTTTACTTAAATCTCTTTAACAATAATTTCTTCACGTGATCATAATCATTGGCTTTTTCCTCAGACTCACGTGCAATTATCTGCGTGATTTCTTGCGGTAGTAGAAACAGATGTGTGACCCAAAGTTCCCTTTGTAGAGATATTCTACTAGCTTGACGCTAAAATAGTACTAAATACAGGCTAATATCTTCCTTCATATCATATTTATGAAGAAGCTTGCTCAATTCCTTACTGGGTATTCTTGAACCTTCCATTTGTGGTTCATGAGCTGATCTTATTTGAACTTCTAGCTTTAATTTTTCCAGCTGAAAACTTTCTCTCCACCTTTTTTCCTCAAATTCTTCCTTCTGTTTTCGCTCCTAAAATTCCAATTCTTCTTTCCATTTTCGTTCTTGAAATTCCCTTTCTTTCTCTTGAATTTCCCAATTTTCTTTCCGTTTTCTCTCTTTAACAAATTCCTCAAACATCGATTTAACGATTTCCTCTTCGTATCCATCACTCTTAAGAATAATTTCTTTTAAAGTTATCATCTTCATATCCTGAGTAATTTTTAAGTTTAATTCTTCTGCCAATTTGATTAAATCCTCCTCTTTTACCTTTCGCTAAATAAGCCATTTTCTTAAGGAAAGCAAAAAAAAAAAAAAAAAAAAAAAAAAAAAAAAAAAAACCCACCAGAAAGCTAATTGACTTAAATAAACCTAAAATGTTGGCCTATCTACGAATTTACAATATCAAACTGAAAATCTTTCGAAATGTAACTTAGTTTCCTTTTCCAAAAAGTACATAAAAATATTCACATAAATACAATAAAGCATTCATAGAATTCTTATATTTCAAAAACAGAACTAAACGACTTTCTTTTAAATTAAAAATTTAAAACGAAATTGGACACAATTCTTATTACCTTAAGTCTACTTTCTGTGTTGTTTGTAATTAAATTAAGAAAAGAACATACACATTCAATAAAAATATCAAATTTAAATTTGCATTTGAAAACCAAAACGAAAGTTATTCCTTTTAACAACACAATTTCGGTTCTTAACTAACACACATAAAATAAGAAATGCAGTAAATTCTTAGAATACTACTACGATTTTCATACAAAAATAAAATAACTCTCCAATACTATCTAATATCTCAAAACGAAACTTCTCCAGATTTTTCTTAACAATAGCTATAACATATTTATGATCTCTACACACACAATCTTTTCATTAAAATACAGTAACAACACTTTATATATATATATATATATATATATATATATATATATATATATATACACACACACTCAAGAGCCAAAACATTATGATCACCTGTCAATAACGAGTTGGCCCACCTCTGGCGCACAACACAGCTTCAACCCGCCTTGGCATGAATGCCACAAGTCCTTGGTAGATGACCGGAGACACATTGTACCAGTCGTTTAAGCAACGGTCATGCAAATCCGAGGTATTGCGAATTGGTGGTATTTGAACTCTGAGCTGCCGTCCTATGACATCCCAAATGTGTTCTATCGGATTGGAATCCGGTGAGTTAGGCGGCCAGGACATTAACTGGAATTCAGCATCATGTTCCTGGAACCACTCCAACACAATTTTAGCCTTGTGACACGGGGCGTTGTCATGTTGGAACATTCAATTTCCAGCTGGAAAAACAGAGGCCATGTAAGGGAGCAACTGGTCCGCAATGATGTTCAGATACCCTGTAGCATTCATGGTCTGCTCTACCACAACCACGGGTCCCAGAGATGCTCAAGAGAACGTCCCCCAAAGCATAACACCGCCCCCACCGGCCTGTGCATGACCAACTGTACATTGAGGGAACAACTGTTCGCCTGGAAGACGGCGTATCCTGACACGGCCATCGGCGTGATGAATGACAAACCGTGATTCATCTGACCAGGCAACTCTCTCCCACTGATCCATTGAGTCGCGATGTTCCCGGGGGCCCAGCGCAGTTGGTGATGACGCTTGGTCAGCAAAGGCATACGAGTGGGACGTTTGCTGCGTAGCCCCATATCCAACAGTGTCCGCTGAACAGTGTGCTCGGAAACTATTCTACTTGGCCCTGCATTGTACTGGGCTGTAAGATGAGCCACTGTCTGGCTCCGGTTTTGCTTCACCATGCGAGACAGTCTCCGACGACCTTTTTCTTTGATAGCGTGTGGACGTCCAACACCATGACGTCTACTGCTGGTTTCACCGTAATTCATCCCCTTTCCATAAGTACTGACAACTGTAGATCGCGAACAACCCACGAGTCGTGCAGTTTCGGAAATACTTGTTCCAAGCCTTCTAGCCATTACAATCTGCCCTCTGTTAAAGTCGCTTAGATCCGCAGCCTTTCACATCACACACAGAAGTAAGTGAAAGAATGATTCTTCAGACTCTCCAACAGCAGTTAAATACCACTTCCACCTGATCACGTGCCTTCCACGTCATCCAGGAGAGTTCATTGCAATATGTAGGGGTGGTCATAATGTTTTGGCTCTTGAGTGTATATTGTTGATAAATTAATAGCTTAATCCAAAATCAAAACAAAACTATACTGCATCACAACAAAATTTTCTTTGCCAACTAAAATCACAGAAAATAAATTTTTCATGTAAGGTAAAAAGACAAACAAACATCTTTTTTTTACTTTTGATGACAAAACGTAATTCCTAGATGCAATTCCAACAAAAAAAAATCGAACACAGTACTATTAACACTCCTTCAAAACCTTTCTTGAAGACGACGATATTGGAGTACAGGGAGTACTTTTTTCGAAACGGTAATCTATTTCTTCAAAACTGAGTACAGGGGCACTTTCATCAGGCAAAAGAATAAACGTGCAGGGCTGACCTTCTTCAACACAATAATCTCTTTCTTCAAAACTGAGTGCTGGGCACACACTTTTCTTTTTTTTAAGCGATTAATTCCAAGTGCAGGATGCACTTCTTTTCTTCAAATGATTACTTCCAAATGCAGGGAGCACTTCTTTTTTCACACACTTAATTCCACGTGCAGGGCACACTTTCATCAAACAAAAAAAAAAGTTAACAACGTGCAGGGCGCACTTAAAACAATAACCCAGGATGGTTATATCATCTGCATTCTTCGCCGTAAAAGGTGTGGCTCACTTTCACCACATATCGACACAACTTTTTTTTTTCTCAATCGAATCATATCCCAGCGCTAACCACCAATTAATTTAAGCTGTGGCGTAGTGGTAAATATATTTCGAGACATCCATTTTAAATCCAAAATCGTTTATTAATAACTTCATATCACTCATAAAAATACACCAGAATTCATCTTTCAAACGTCTGCTCTCTCCAAGGACAACATCTAGACTGCGAAACTGTCTGGGCGGACAGGGTATCGATTTCCGCTGTTGTAGGGGAAGTGAAGTCAAACAAGTAGAGTATAACATTTCCAAGAATAAGTAACAAAAAAAAAAAAAAAAAAATGCGAGCCATGACGTCACAGCCCCTACAGATTCAACGTGCATTAGCCCTGCCTACACGGTGGGTCTTACCGAACTTATGACTCGCCGAAACCACCGGCCACGAGTCCGCTGCCTTATCCACTAGGCTACCGTGACATGGAATACTTTTCAGAGGCGGGGCCCCCCCCCCAGATTTCTTCCTAGTTATCATATGTTACGCCAAACAACTCAATATAAAACTTATGCATCGAAACTTTTTTCGCCAAGCCTTTTGTATGGCTTAGGATTTGGATACAGGCAGCCGGGCTGATGCACGTTGAATCTGTCGAAATCTAAAGTCCTCCCGTGTCATGGTGGTGAGGTTTGGAGAGGGAGGTGCCAACTTAATTAAGCCTCGTCACTTGACCGAGGTTCAAAATTACGAAGTGCTTCTTCAAAAGCCCTCGTATTACTTCTCTGTGCGACGTAATTAAATTACCACACATTGCGACCCTCCTTTCTTATCAACCAATTTTTATCTTTTTTTCATTTCTTCAAGTGTCGAAATCGCATTTATCCTTATTTGGCACAACTTAGCCATATCTGGCTCTTGCACCTTTAAATTTCGTCATCACTAATTCACTCGAATTCCACTAAAAATCTCGTCGCGTTTCGGAGTTTGTTGCGTGCTAAATCTAGCGGTTTAGTTGTTCACTTCATGTTGAACACTGTAAAAATTATGGTGCTAAAGCAAGTGTCGTCTTTGTAACTTGATTGTAGCTCGAAATTGCGAGGTCCGTCGCTAATAACTTATATTGGGCTTCTATGTTTTTTTGGCATTAATAAACAATTAATCAAATTCAGAATTATCTTTGATACAACGGACAAGGTTAGTTGGAGGAGTTTTGAAGAATTGGATAACTTGGGGTAGAGACTTATGTTATTTTAAATGAACTACTATTGTTTGTTTCTGTTCCTTTTTAAGGAACATTTCTTTAAGCAGTTCTTTGGCTCTCTTGTTGTATAGATTTCTCGAATGTAACTTTACAGAATTACTACATAACGTATATATATATAATATTCAGAATAAATTAACTGAATAAATGCAGGTAATAAAGAATTTGAAATCATTTTTCCTAACGTAAAATATATTGTGAGTTTGATATAAGTGTACTCGTAACATCTGCAGCCTCTGTAACCTCAACTGTAAAGAATGGTTGCAAATCATTTGCTAATAATATCAAAAGCTTCATTTTAATGTTCGAAGCAGAGATTAAGCGGTGAAGAACTTCCTGCTCATTATTCGACAGGAAAAGACTTATTGAGGTCTTGAGGTAAAAGCCTTATTTAAAAGTCCTTTCTTTTCTTTTCTTTTTTTTTTTTTGCTCTTTTTTAATTACGAAAAGAAATTTGTTTTCTAAATTTTGTTATTGTGAAGAGCTGTGATAAGGTATTTCTCAATTCATTTTTGTAAATTTGTATTATGTTTTTTTTCAAGGACTCGAACTGAGTCATTCTGTTTATCATATGTCGAAATTAGATTTAAATATTCCATACAACAGTTCCGTGATGTGGAAGCTACAAATAAATTTTTAGATTCCCATTGAGTGATGGATAGCTCATTTTTTAAGAGCTGGCCAGAGAAAGGACTATATTTTGTATTTTAATGTGTATTTTCTAATATGATATGTCTATATCATATTAGAAAATACACATTAAAATACAAAAGCGTTTCTACTCCAAAAGTAAATCCAAAACTCCGTTATGCAGAGTTGAAAGCTAAGATATCCGGACATGAAAACATCTAAAACATGACCTTTATTAGTGATGAAAAAATTCGTTTAACTATAAGGATCCAGTGAGTGCTGCTTAGATCTTGTCGAGATGTATTAATTTTTAAATATTTCTGTAAAGTCGACCGTTCAATGGGAGAGACACCCGAGTGATTACTGGGTGTGAAATAATAGTTCTAATGTAGCTCATGCATGTCATAAGAGGCGACTAAAATGGGTACCCAATGTCTGGGGGTATACCTGGGCACCCTTCCCTTGGGAATTATATCAGGGGACCTCAGGGACTTGCCTCCTTTAGGTAGGTACGGACATCATGACCCCGAGGCACCCTAGTGAGTGGGCATCATGACCTCATGGTTTTTACTGTATTTGGTAAACACGGGGGGCACCTCTGGGATACTGGTCTTTCTCTTCTTTAAACCTTCCTTCTTATCAACCAATTTTTATCTTTCTTTAATTCTTTCACACGTCTAGATCACAGTTTTTTGGCGCAGAATGATTGTGCTATTAAAATACTATCACTCACTCGTTTGTCTTTTCAATTTTTTCTCATATCTAGATACCAGCATTACCTTGTTTGGAGCTGCATGACTATGCCTGGATCTTGTGCCATTGAAATTCTATCACTCACAAGTCTTTATTCAAACGTTTAGATCACAGCTTTACCCATAGCCACATTTGGCTCTTGCGCCTTTCAATTCTTACCCATAGCCACATTTGGCTCTTGCGCCTTTCAATTCGACCATCTCCCACTCAATGGAATGGAATCACCACAGTTTTCATATACGAAAGTCGTTCCTTAATTCCGTAGAAAAAGATTAAAAAAAATTATTTAAGGAAGATTTTTTTTAAATATAATTTTTAAATATATTTTTAACTTTTTTAAGCCATCTAAAAAGTAAGATTTTGGAAAGGTCTTCAAAATAGGCATTTGTTTGGGCGATGACTTCTCTTTGTTTGTCGTGAACCATTGTTCACTGAGCCATTTTTTGAAGTTTGGAAATTTAAAAAACAGTCACTGGCCGAATACGGTGGATGCTGTAATAATTCGAACTTTAATTCCATGATTTTGGCTATCAAAATCACATAAACGTGCACTCGTGCATTGTCTTGATAGAAGAGGGTCGTTTTGAAATGATGACATTTTTTTCTTTATTTTTTCACTCAACCGGTGCAATAACGAAGCATAATACTCCTCAGTTATTGCTTTTCCTTTTTCCAAGTAATCGATGTAGATGATTCCGCGCGCATTCCAAAAAACCGTGGCAATCACCTTTCCGGCCGATTGCACCATCTTTACTTTCATCGAAGCCCGTTCGCCTTCAACCCCCCTCCGCCTCTATTTTGACTGTTCCTTTGTCTCTGGAGTGTTGTAGTGTACTCGCGTTTCATCCACACCTATGTATCAACGTAGAAACTCGTCAGGATTGTGACGAAATGCTGCCAAAATAGCCACAGAGTGAACCATACGATTGTATTTATTTTCCACTGACAGCAAACGTAGCACCCATCTTGCCGAGATTTTTTTTTGTACCCAGTTTTCTGAGAAAATCTGAAAACACCGTACCTTGAGATATGCTATTAGTCTAAACTATCTCCCGCACTTTGATTCGTCGATCACTCAAATCCATATCGTGGATTTTGTTAATATTTCAGGGAGAAGTCAATTCCACTGGACGCCCCGAACGACGTTTATTTTTTCCGGATGTACGGGCACATTTAAACTCATTTACTCAATTGTATACAGTTGCAATTACAGGAGCAGATGTTTCTTGAGCTTCATCCAACTCAGCTTTGATCTCTTTTGTGTTAAACCTCTTAAATATATATGTTTAATCACCTCTCGAAACTCACTCCTCCCTCCCTTTTCTAAATAAACACAAATTTCTTGCTTCAATTGACAATAACAATGAAAGCATGCAATGGAAATAATTGAGACTTAGGCAGTTGTCTAGTGAATCATGATGCTTTCTAAAAAGAATTCATTTTCGATGCTACGAGCGTCATCTCTTGGATTTTCTAAGTAATTATTGAACAACCTTCGTATGAAATTCGATTTCTGTTCCCAATGAACTGCAGGAACCAAAAGACCTTTAAATGTGGAAATCAGACATTTTGTATAAGCTAAAGGAGAATTCTCCCCATTCTTAAACACAATCCTAGGAACAACTCTTTCCGAAAATGTTAAACTTCGATTCGTTAAACAACATCACGTTCACTTATTCTTTGATAAACCCCTGCAGTGTAATACACCTAATTCTGTTTTTACCCGATAGATACATTCCTATTCAACTTTGCTTACATAACTACAAAAGAGTCTCTTCCTCAAACCCCCCCATAATAAAATATCATATCATATATATATATGTATATATATATATATATATATATATATATATATATATATATATATATGTATTTATCTTTCTTTTTAATATTTTTATACTACTATTTAATTAATTTTGTAAAAACAATCCAAACCAAATTCCTTTTTTTTATTAATCATTTTATTGTAGCGGAGAGAGAGACAATTTCAAACACCGCGGGAGTTACAACACCGCCGTTGGATAAAGAGAAGAGAACAGAGCGTAAGATTTTGAGAACAAGAGAGTAAAAACAAGAGAGAGCTTTTCGCTGTGTTTTTGGATATATATATATCAGGGATCTTTCATCATAAACGTCATAGCACATGTGAGATGAATGGAGGGATTTCGAGGGAATTTAAATGCAGACATAAAGTCTGGTAGGGATCATCCCTACAAGTCTGAAGGCGTGGGATATGCTTATTTTGCGAATTTTCATTAACACGTGATTGCATAAATTAAGTTAAAAAGGAAAGGTATCAGAAAAAATAACGAACTCTTTATTTTTAAATGACAGAATGAGAAAAATTAGGAAATGAAATTATTATTATGAGAAACTAATATGAATTAAAATTTAATTATTACAGATGTTACACACACACTCTCTCTCTCCTCTCTCTCTCTCTCTCTCACCCACCCATATATATATATATATATATATATATATATATATATATATATATATGTAATGATTTAACTTTAATTCATATTAGTTTCTCATAATCATAATTTAATTTCCTAATTTTCTCCATTCTCTCATTTAAAAGTAAAGCGTTCATTCTTATTCCCTGATACCATTCCTTTCTTACTTAATCTATGCAATCCCGCGTTCTTAAAAATTAGCTGATAATGCTGTCCACACGGCTTCAGACCTGCAGGGATGGTCTCTACTAGACTTTCTATCTGCACCTAACACATGGATCAATAAGTCCCGAGACTAACCCAGAAATGGCGCTCGTAGTAAACCAGTAACCAGATCTTTCTAGAGTACTAACCTTTGCTTGAAACGTGTCAAAATTTTAAGTCGATCGGACCAGAAACTGCTGAGTTATCGAGGTTGGAGTAAAGTCGTTTTGTAGTTTGTTTAAAAAATGGAAAAAACCGAGTTTCGTGTTCTGATAAAACATTGTTTTTCAATGGGTAAAAACACCGTGCAAGCGAAACAATGGATTGAAAAATGTTACCCGGACTCTTGTCCATCAAAAGCAACGATTTGTCGGTGGTTTGCCGAGTTTAAACGTGGTCGTACCGACACAAATGACGCGGAACGCTCGGGTAGACCTGTGGAAGCCGTTACACCGGAAAATGTGAGGGAAGTGACAAAAATTATAATGAAAGATCGTAAAGTGAAGCTCCGTGAGATTGCTGAGATGACACAGATATCATATGGAAGTGTATTTACTATCCTTCATGAAAAATTGAGCATGAAAAAGGTTTTTTCCAAGTGGGTGCCGCGATTGCTTTCGATGGAACAAAAACAGCAACGAGTCGATGATTCAGAAAGCTGTTTATCGCTATTTACTCGCAACAAAAAAGATTTCTTGCGTCGTTACGTGACCATGGACGAAACATGGATACATCACTACACTTCAGAGTCGAAGCGGCAGTCATCTGAGTGGCGCACAGCTGGCGAAAGCCGTCCGAAAATGCAGCAGTCAGCTGGCAAAGTCATGGCGTCAGTTTTTTGGGATACGCATGGCGTGATTTTCATTGACTACCTCGAAAAAGGTAAATCGATCTTCATTGATTATTTTTTTTTCCTGCTGGACCGTTTAAAGAAGGAAATCGAAAAAAAAAAAAAAAAAAAAAAACCCGACCGCACAGTCTCGGGATTTATTGATCCATGTTCTCTCAAAATCCCTAGATTCATCACACGTTTTCTAGGATAAAAATCCTTGCTCTAAAACACCAAGTAAGAGAAAATTCTCTCTCTTCTGATCTCTCATGTTCTTCTGACTTCTTTTTATCCAACGGCGGAATTGTATCTTCCGCAGAGTGGAAATGCTCTCTTTCTCCGCTACAATAAAATAAATAGTTAACATGGATTCGACTGGTTTTAAATTTAATAAAATATTCTAATTAAAGAATCAAATCTTGAATATTAGCACGTTAATACACACACTGGACAAGACATTTCACGTTAACATTTAAAAACAAAAGTAATTATCGTCTTTAGCATCTAAATCGTAGACAAAATCACAAATCATCTTTATGTATGCGAGGCATCAATAATGTTTTCTTTTCTCTGATGATTCCAGTCATCTTTCCTTCGAGAGCGTGCTCCTTTCAGTAGCAGAGGCAGCGCCCTCTGTTGTTGGAGTTTTATTCCAAATAACTACAGCTTCAGCCCTCCTGGAAGAAGGTGACCTCACCGTCTTGACTCCAACAAAAGAAAGATCGTCTCATCCTAGAAAACAAAGCTGAAAAGAGAAAATTCAAAAGCAGTAACAAAGCTGATAATTCAAATAGCATTTATAATTCTTGGAATATCATCGGTTTCAGAAATCACTATCGTCTCTGAAGTGTCATCGGCTTCACTTTTTTCTTCTTTTTTTGCTCACGTCTTCAAAATCCAGATAAATCAATCATGTTGGGGGGGGGGGACTAGTCATAATCGATATATACACAGTCAAATAAATAAAGAATAATTGGATATTTTATGTTGCACACCATTTTTTCATAAATTCTGCACAAGTTGCTTCATGTTCTCCTTTTGAGACCTCATATGTGTCATTGCCCCTAATTTTGGTAATTTTGTATGGCCCTGGAAATTTCGATTTAAGTTTAAGATGTGATCCGAACTGAGTGCGTTTTATAGCAACTAAGTCACTTAATTTATAGTAATGAGGCGTTCGCCTTCGTAAGTTATACGTCTTATTATTTTGTTCTTGAACTTTGAATATTTGTTTTTTGGCATCTTTTTGTAGATCGCTACGCTGTTTTTCAAAATTAGCTTGAAGTTCGGCTTTAATAATTTCTTTTTATTTTTCAGTATGCTTGGTGTTAATTTTGATACCGAATAACAGTTGAAAAGGGGTGGTGTCGTACAGTGTTGGTAGGTTGAATTAATATTTTGTTGCAGTTCATTAATATATTTGTACAAATGCGAAAGATTTTCAAGCGGCGACTTTGAAAGAATGGGAATAACAACTTGATTTAGCCGCTCAACTTGCCCATTAGCACGCAGAAGGCCTATTGTAATTAGATGATGATTTATATTTTCTTTGGAGAAATACTCTTCAAATTCTTTTGACGTAAAGGCAGTGCCATGATCGGAAATTATTCTTATCGGACTTCCAAAGGTAGTTTTTTGCAAAGGTAGTTTTTTGGGTCCTAGGTGACCTATGTGATACGTATTTAAAGGTAAACCTCTCTCTCTCTCTCTCTCTCTCTCTCTCTCTCTCCTTTCATCTTTATGAATTGGATGAAGAAATCCTTCCTGCTTTCCTTTTTTACGGTGTTTACTAGAATACAGTGCACACAATTAGCTATTATTCTTTCAATTTTTTGTTTCAATTTAGCCATAAATTAATGATTTTCTAAGTGTTTCTCTGTATATGTAACTCCCATTTATCCCTTTTCATGAACATTTTTAATTATTTCAGTTTGCATACTTTCAGGTACAACTATTACTTCTTTATCGTCAACAAACTTATAGAGAATTTCGTTACCATCAAAATAGTCTTCATAATTGGAGATTTTCAAAAGGTCTTTAATTGTTTTTATCTCGTTATCCTCATTCTGAGCTAATTTAAGTTTAAGTAAAATATTTTCCACAGAAATACAAAACATATTTTTGGGGATCTACTTAGAACATCAACATGAGACATTTTTGAACTAGATCGGTATTCTATTACATAGTTAAATTTTTCCAGTAATAACGCCTATCGAGCTACTCGTGTTCACAAGTCTCTTTCGTTCATTGTTTTTTGAAACGCTAAACAATCTGTCACAATTTTAAATGGTATCCCTAGTAAGTAAATTCTAAATTTCTTAATGGCTTCTATAACAGCAAGAGCCTCAAGTTCGTAACTGGAGTACTTCTTTTCAGCGTCTGTGGTCTTCCTACTCATAAAATATGTTGGATGAAAACTATTATCATCTATTATCATTTGGAGATCTTTGCAACAAAATTACACCATACCCATCCAGGCTAGCATCCTTATGCAGTTGAGTTTCATAATTTGACTTATATATTCCTAAAACAGGTTTCTGAGAGAGCAACATTTTAAGCTTATTAAAATAATTTTTGTCTTCCTCATTGAATCTAAATTTACTGTATTTTTTCAAAAGACACCAAGAGATTTAGCAATAATAGAATAGTTAGGAATAAATTTTCTAAGACATTCGGTTAAGTCTAAAAATCTTTGGATTTGTTTTAAATTAGTAGGTTCTGGAAAATTTAAAACAGGCTTTAGTTTTTAAATTGGACGGATAAATACAACCCTTTTCTATCACATGTCCCAGAAATTCAATCCTTTCCTTCAAAAACTGAGATTTCTTAAAATTGATTACTAAACCATATTTACACACAAGATTGAGAACTAGTTTTAGTCTTTCATTTCCTTCCTTTTCATTTGCAGATAATATTATTACATCATCCATATAGGGTAAAACAATGCCTTCATTGATTAAAGATCGAAAAATAGTATTTATGAATCTTTCAAAAATTTATGGGGAGTTACATAGTCCAAAGGGTACTTTCAAAAATTGATATTATCCTTCATGGGTGACAAATGACAAATATTTCTACTCAGTTCACTTACATTAACATGAAAAAAAAAAACATTTTTTAAAATCAATAAAAATTTAAAATTTTTTAAATCAATAGTAAAATACTCGCGATTCTTGTAATCGATCTAAGACATCTTCAATCAATAGTAAGGGAAATCTGTCTTTAACTGCAATTTTATTTATCTTTTTATAATCTATACATATTCGTGGAGTTCCGTCTTTCCCCCTAACAATAACAACTGTACTGGAATACTCAGAAGAACAAGTGTTATCTCCCGTGCTTAAAGCCCACCTGTAAAGGGCGTTTATTGTAAAGGGGTGAGTATGGGATGTCTTACGATCTCCTCAGGGCAGAAGCAGATCCGACTTATTTCCGAACGGAGCGGACATTAGTGAGTTGATACTCAAGAAAATTGTAAATCGCGGGGTGATTGAGTGCTAACTGTTAATCTGCACTGATTACTAAGGTAACGCAAAAGGAACTGTTATTAAATGTATTGCGGGGTGATGGAGTGCTAACTGTGTACTGTACTGGTCACCAAGGTAACGCAACAGGAACTCTGTTGAATGAATAAATGTTGTTATTGTTTTTAAAAAGTGTGTCTGATCTTATATGAAGTTAAGTGAGAGTATTTAGCAAAGTAAGCTACCATAAGGAATGAAAGTAATTAGCTAAATAAGCTACCGTAAAGAAGAAACAAAGTGATATGATTCATGATTTCTAAAGTAATGATAAGAAGTTACATTGTGTATATTGAAAAATAATAGTTTAGCGAAAAGATGAAAAATAAGGAGAACCTTAAATAAATGTTTGAAAATTTAAAAGGTTAAAGTTTAGTTATTGTGTGCGTGTGTGAAATGAAGAATTTCTAATACAAGGTTCTATAATACCCTGTTTTAACCATTCAATTATTTGAGTATCAACAATCTTATTTTCCGAAAAAGGTAAACGTCGCGGTCTTTGATATATTAGTTCATTATTTTTAGTTAAAATATTTAATTCTATATTGGTTGATTTAGTCTTCTTCGTTTGTCAATTTGATATAGATTGACGTACTTCATCTTTAATGGATTTTGAAATATTGTACCCTATATTTTCTTCAATTTCATCGAAGTTAATGTTTACTGGTAAAACTGATAAAATATTGTTTTCTTCAACGGAGACTTATTTTTTATAATAAATCCATTTTCATTTATTATAACTTCACCTTGCAAAATTGTATTAAGTCCTATAATAGCATTTTGCGGTATAGCACCGTTTTCATCAACACATATGTCTGAAGTCCACTTAAAGTTGTCTATTTGTATCTCTCCTTTAAATACATTTAAGGGCTTTATTTTACAATCTCCTATTCCCGATAAAATTGAATTACACTGATTCAGTAATTTTTCACTCAGTATTTTTAATATTCATCATGACATGAAATTCAGTGGCCAGTTATATACTGGAACAATGTATTTATTTCTTTCAGAATTTGAACGAAATGAAATTGACAAAAAGCCATCAATTGTACTTTTATCAATAAAAAAAGTTAGTTTTTATTAAAAATCGAAATCCTTATGGAGATATAATCAATTGTGCTATATTTAGCCTTTTCCTTTGATTTGATGTCAAAATAAATTTCCTTTCTTTGAGCCATATTAACTGGAACATAAACAAGGCAAGTTTTACTTTTCAATAGTGATGATCACTTTTTTAATTCATTCAAGCTTATATAAGAATTAAATAATGTTTGAGAAGTAAATAGTGTTCTATATATAAGCACCATTTTATTAAAAGAACTTTTTTTTAAATATATTCTGGAAAGGTATTATAGTTTTTATCACTTTAATTGAAAATTTTTGATTAATTTAAATTAATACTAAGATCATTTATGAAAAATTTAGATTTACTAATTGAAAATTTGTGGAATATTTAGAATGTCTTATTTTCAACATCACTGTATAAATTTCTCATTAATGTAAATTATTATTTAGATTACTTGTGAAGTTCTTTGATTATTCCCTTATTATTTGCCTTTCTGATTTACTTAAAATACTTGTGTAGTATTTAAGTTTTCATACCTTAACCATATTCATATTTTCATTTTATTCAGATTATTTTCATAATATTCATACTATTTTTATACATTTTAAATTAGAGTAACTTTCATTCATCATGTCTTCAATTTGTTGTGTCTTTCCTAAATATTAAGAAATTCTTCCAAAAACACGCCATTTCAGTTTTTCAAATGGAAGGATGACTTATGGTGTTGATGGAATTATTAACCAAGTATTTTGCTTGTTTTTGGTTAGTAATCAGATGCTCTTTCTAGAATTCTCAAAGGAAATCAGGTTGATTAAATCTGAAGGTATATGTCACAAGTTTAATTCTCAGATGAAATGTGCTGCCAAAAATCTTTGTCTGACTTGATTCCTTGATTATTAATACGAGTAATTCCTAATTAATACGAGTGATAACTAATAATAATTTTCTTCTTTTCCCAGTGATAATTACTTTATGTAATTATTTAAGAAAATTATTTTATGCTCTTTCAATATAAAGATGTTTAGTCCAGAAAATTACTGTATACTTTTTAAAACTATTTAATCCAGAAATATACTATATTAATTGATGTTTAGCCCTGAAAACAACTTAATACATTTAGAAATATATATTTATATTTAATTGATAAACATAATCTTATTTAAAATATTATAGAAATATCAGTATTCTTGAAAAAATGAGTTTGTAAAAAATAGTGTGAATTAAAAGCAGTGGTGGATCCATAAACAAATCGACAGGTGGAAGGGCGCACATTTGTTTTTTTTTCAAAAAGTGTTCATAAGACTTAATGGTGTTAGTTTTTTTTAATTGTTTACTTAATCCTTAATTTAAAAATTTACTTTTAATATGAATTCAAGAATCAAATTCAAATTAAGAACTGAAACCTTACAGTACAATATGTTAAATTGTTTAATCCTGTCCACAACAATCAACTCTGAAATAAAACAACAAAATAAATACTTTTAAATTTGGTCGGAATATCCTAACAGATATGTTAATTTGTCTGTATGTGAAATTATGATAGGAGCCCGTACCCACCCCCAGGGACGTCTTAAGACTTCTTGATGCCCTCTTATGAAAAAATAGGCCTCACCTGCGACCCTTAAATCTAATTTGATGTATATACATGAACAGTTCAATAAAAGCAATCCTTAGTAAAATGAGGTTTTATGAGAGTAATCGTTTTCTACATATTAAATTTGCAAAATCATTAATTGGGTCTTCAAAACCAATTATTAATAATACGTCATTTTCAATAATAGTAAGCAGCGGTCTACACGGGGCGGAAGTGACGTCATACTCCCCCCCGCCCCCCTTGCCGCTTTGGGCTGGATATACTGATAAGGTTATCATGTGTACCTACT
>BMAW01014191.1:98772-157767 GCA_019974015.1 Nephila pilipes
TCAGTATATCCAGCCCAAAGCGGCAAGGGGGGCGGGGGGGAGTATGATGTCACTTCCGCCCCGTGTAGACCGCTGCTTCCTACTTTCAATACTCATCAGGCTTAAATTATTCAAACGTGATTGAGTCATACGATTTCTCAATTCATTTTTGACCAGTTTGAGTTTTGAAAATGAACGCTCACCACTCGTGTTAATAATCAGCATTGATAAGAAAATTCTCATTATTATTTCAATATTGGGAAACAACGCGAATAGTCTTTCATTACACATGTATGAATAGAGTGTGTTGATCCCGATTCTAGTACCCCCATTCAACAACTGTTCTTCATCTTCATCTGCATTTGTAGAATTACATTTTTTATTAATCTTTCTTTTTCCCATTTTTTCTTTTTGCTTTTTCTTCAGCTTTTCGCTGTCAATGATCATATACGACTTGAAATGTTGACATTCCAAGTTCAGTTTCTCTCCATTAACGTCTTTATCGTAAAATTTTGATATTTTCTCGCATGCTGTTTTAATTTCTGTCTCATCCAAATTAGAAGTATTTTCAAAAAATCCAAACATTTCAAAATGTTCCTCATATTTTTTACCACTCATTTGTATATTGTAAATTAGAGAATCTATTATTGGTAAAAAGGTTTCTATTTTGAATTTCTGGCTGTGGCTGTTTTCAAACGTTTTGTCGGTGTCTCTATTTCCTTCAAGGAAAGTTACAGTAACACTGCCTAGTCTTACACTCTTGTGAACACTTTGATATTCCTTTATAAAGGATACTACCTTGGCTTTTGACTCATAATAGTTAAAAGAATCTCCTTTGGCTTTTATGTATATCATTAACGATTTTAATAATTTTAATCCTTTCGATAAATTCATATTTTTACTATGGAGAAATATATTTACTTTGTCAATACGTAGGAAAATGTCATTCCAAAGGATAGTTATAAAAGCAGTTTCTAATTCATTCATCTAATTTTTTATTTTTTTAGTAGAAAGTCGAGTATCCGTTGCCTGTTGTTCATCATTAATGAAGCAATCCAAGCTCATGACAATTTCTGAATATCCGGCGCTTAAAGCTTTAATTGCATCTGCGCGTGCTGACCAACGTGTTTTTGATAGGTTTTTCAGTACATATTTATTTCTATCACTGTGCAAATTTAATGTTATAATGTTAGTATATTCCATCGATGAGTTGACGGTGAAAAAAAAATTATAAAGATTTTGGACAAAATCAAAGTAAATTGTAACATTAGAGTTACACTCTACTACTTGAACGCTGTAACGTCTGTGACATATCCACTTTCCTCGGCCTTCTTTAATGTTTGTTGGTCGAGCTACCAACTTTGACACTCATGCATCTGGACTGCCCGAGTGACACCTGATCTCCGGGGTGTCAACCTTTGGGGGATCGTAGCTGCTATTTCAGCAGCTTGTGAAGATTGGAGAGATTCGCCAACGAGAAAACCGTTGGAGGTCGATGGCCCTCAAAGAGCGTCAGTCCCTGCTTGGTTTCCGGTCCAGACGGACGTCTTGGTATCTCCTGTCACATATTTTTGTATAATCGCTGTACATAGTCACATTAAATATTTTAAACTTAAAAATCAGAATTTACCTATTTGTCTGATTAACAATAAATTATCTCAAACGGTACAGCGGTTAAATATTGGTGGCAGCTCTGGGATTCTGTGACAGGAGTGTTGTGTGTGGGAACTGGCTTTCATCACTGCGAGTAGGGCTCAACCCATCTACGAAGGACCCACAACCGAAGAAACTTTTTTTTCTTCACATCTTCTTTTCCTCTGCGTGAGAGAAAAAAAAGTGGCTCGCCAGGAGCAAAGGAGTAAAAGTGATTATCTGAATGGTGAAATTCGAACGTTGCGGAAAAAGCATCCGGAAGCGTGACTCGGCTCGCCAGGAGCAAAGGAGTTCAGGAGATTATTCATAGAGTTTGGATGTTGTGGGAATAAACATCCGGAGGAGTGACTCACCCGGAGTCGAAAAAAAGTGATTCATCATAGTTGTATCACTAAATAGTGTGACCGGCCAGGCGTCGATTATTAGTGCATCAAGTCGCAAGAGTACTTCAAAAGGGGTGAGTACTTTTATATTTCTTGAGTTGTATTTACAATTTAAGTGGAGAATTTGGTTTAAAATTCTTAGACAATTTTTTATGATACTCTAGTGTTTATTCTTGTATGAGAACATTTTTTGTGTGTTGTTTCTAGAGAATAGAAAATTGTTGGTAATATTTGTACTTGATATATATATATATATATATATATTTATATATATTTTTTTATAAAAAAAATGGCTTTTTTCGGAAAAGGGAAAAAGCAAGATATGCTAAGCATCGCAAAAGAATTAGGGATAAATGTAACGTCAGAAATGACAATTTTGCAAATAAAAGTGGCTATCACTGATTGTGAAGGATATGATGAGGAATTCGTAAAATACATGTTTGAGACTATCATTGCAAATAGAAAAGCGGAAGAGGATTTGTGGCCTTCGCGAAACGGCAGCGTAGATTCGAACCTTGGACCAAGGGATCCGAAGGCGACGGGCCTACCAATCAAGCCGAAAAGATATCTCACCGGGCTGGTTGAGTAAGGCCTTTTAACGTTGAAGAGCGTCGCTGCAGATTCACTCAAAGCTGAAAAACTAAGATTGGAGGAATGGGAAAGAGCGGAAAAATTAAGGTTAGAAGGGGTAGAAAGGGAACAAAGATTACAATTAGCTGAACATGAATTAAAAGAAAGGGAACTCCAAATGAAGTATGATTTAAAAAAATTTAAAGTAGAGAATGGTTACCTAAGAATGGAGGAATCAAATTCTTCCACATAAAAGCACATTCTTCCACACCTCAGTTAAATTTAAAGAGATTTTTACCAGAGTTTAATCCAAATCAATCAGACATAAGTTTATATCTTGTAATTTTCGAACGTCAGGCAAAAAGGGCCTTAATTGAAAGGGAAGATTGGGTAGGTCATTTATTGGGTTTGTTACCTTTAGATATAGTGCAATTAATTGATCGCGAACCAGAAGAACAAGCAGATAATTATGATTATGTAAAAAAATTGTTACTTCAAAGATTTAAATTAAGTCTAGAAGTCTTTCGTCAAAAATTTGTTCAGCATCAAAGAAAGGTAGATAATACATGGAAAGATTTTACCTTTGAAATTAGGAATTATTTTGAAGAATGGTTAATGGGGCTTGAAGTTGAGACTTTTGAAGATCTAAAAGATCTGATGGTCGCGGACCAATTAAAAAAACGTGCAAAATTTGAGATGAGAGATCATTTCCTAGACGACTGGGCAAACTTTAAGTCAGCATCGAAATTGGCAGAACTTTTTGACAATTATGAAGAAGTAAGAAAGATAAAACCGATATTCAGTGATAGAGATAATAAAAACGACAGAATCCCTATATCGGGAATGAAAGGGAAAGAAACTAGTTTCGGAGATTCCCCCCACAAACAAACCGTTTATCCCCCTCAACGCTTTGAGTCCAGGGAAAGGGCTTTTGAAAGGCGTACTGGCCCCCGATGTTTTTATTGCCATGCGCTGGGTCATATAAAAACTACATGCCCTAAATTAATAAAAAGGAAAGAGTCAGAATCCTTAAATAATATCGAAGGAATTGAAACCCCGAGTTTTCTTAGTTCATATACTAGTACAGGGTCTGTGAATAGAAAGGGAGTAAGAATCCTGAGAGATACGGGAGCGACCATTGATTTAGTATGTCAAAGATATATAAATTCCTCTTCTTTTACGGGTGAGAAAATCTTGATAAAACAACCTCTAAATATAAAATTAGTCTGTTTGCCCCTAGCGATCGTGGAAGTTTCCGGAGATTTTGGTACGGTTCAAACCAAAGCAGCCGTATGCGGAAATCATTTAAACCAAAACAATAGATATTTGTTAGGGAATAAAACAGCGGAGTTAATTAAAGAGAAAACTGGTTACGATTTATTTTCTGTAGAGGTTGTTAAAGATGTTCAAAGGTCCAAATCTGATACTGCAATATTCTCACTTGAATCCAAACTTGGTCAGTTGGAGGAACAACTGGAAGAAGAAACAAGGGAGAAAGAAAATCTTGCCAAATCTGGTCGAGAGCTTGAAAAACGTGTTAAAGAATTATTATTGCAATTAGATGATGAAAGAAGACATGCAGATCAATACAAAGAACAATTAGAAAGGACTAACAACCGTATGAAAAACTTGAAAAGACAGCTAGATGAACCAGATGAGGAGAAAGATCTTGTAACCGAATACATGTTCAAGTTAATTAATAGATTAAAGCGATGTCAAGATGTGGCTGTAACTAAAATGGAGGAGATGCAAGTTAAGAAAAAAATATGGTACGATAAAAAGACCGTAAAGCGCGAATTCAAAGATGGAGAATTAGTTTTTATTTTGTTAACTTCTAGATCAAATAAATTAGCAGTACAGTGGATAGGTCCGGGAATAATCTTAAGTAAAATTTCGGAAATTAATTACGTAGTTAATCCTGTAAGTCAAAAAAAATTCCAAATTTATCATATCAACATGCTAAAACTATATTATTAAAAGACCGGAATATGAAAATGAAATGATTAGCAATAAACCCGTTAGATGGAAACCATCGAAATGTAAATTTGCTCAAAATTCTGTTACATACTTAAGCCATAAAGTAGGCGAGGGACTCAGGTCTCCCTCTCAGGTCAAAGTTCAAAGCGTCATAGATTTTCCCACCCCCGAAAACCAAAACGGACATCAGGGCATTCCTGGGGTTAGTAGCAGCTCCGTTGACTGATGCTTTATAAGGGAAGGCAAAGAAAGGGGAAATTGTTTGGACAACTGAATGTGAAAATGCATTTCAAGAACTAAAAAAGAAATTGATAAACAAACCTGTCTTATACGCGCCAAATTTTGAAAGGGAATTTATTGTACAAACTGACGCTTCATTTGTTGGAATGGGAATAATTTTGACACAGTTAAATGACAAAAATGAAGAGCATCCAATAATTTATTTAAGTAAAAAATTTTCGGATGTTGAGAAACGCTATAGTACAACTGAAAAAGAATGTGCTAGTATTATTTTCGCTATTAAGAAATTACATTATTATTTAGATGGAAATAAATTTTTAGTTATGACCGATCATAATCCGTTAGTTTGGTTAAATAAAAACACCAGTACAAACCCTAGATTAATGAGATGGGCTTTGGCATTACAACCATATAATTTCAAAATTGTACATCGTTCAGGTAAAAGCCACAAAAATGCAGATAGTCTCAGCAGATCTATTTTAGTGGAATAGAATTTATTAATCTTTATAGAGTAGTGAAAAATATGAGTGTGCTAAAAAAAAAGGAATTATGTATTAGATTTATCTCTTTGATATGTGGTTTCAATGCATGTTAGTTTAATCGGAAGTGCTGCTTAATATATCTATGTTTGTGCGATTGTCTTTGCTTTGAAGAAATTTTATTTAGTGTAATGAATTGTGTATTTAGTATCATTTTATGCGAATATTTTTCTAGAATAATAGATATGTGAATTTAAAAGAAAAACATACATATAGCATTTTAAAAGGGTGTTAAGATGTAGTATTGTGAACTAAAGGTGTTTTGATATTTTTTTTTAGTATTTTAGTATATCAGAGAAATTAATATTGTAAACTGTAAGATAACTAAGGATTAAAGAAGTTTTAAAGAAGTAAATAAATCTGTGTGTTCGAATCTGATTTTTGATATATGTTATTCTCTCGAAGGTTTAAAAAAAAAATAAAAGAGCTACTTAAAATGGATATTGGGCTTACAAAGGTAACCCATTAGAAAGGTTTAAATGAATATGTTGGATTAACTTTTTGAATAGAGAGAACTTGATTTTCAAAAAAAAAAAAAAAAAAGAACCTGAAAGAAATATGTTTGGTTAACTTTTTGATTAGAATAAGCATGGTTGGATTAGTTCCACGTGAATTATTGTATTTGAAGTATCGAAATGAACTGTTAGTTAGAATTTTTCATGTAATATGCATATCTGGTATTATATGTGTTTTAATGTGCTTTTATTATTATTATTGATATTTGGAATCATTTTTTTTAATTATCATTCAATTAATGTGTTAATTTCTCATTGTTGATGTTTGTAAGTTTCCTAACAAGAACACTCACTTATTAAAGCTAATTATTCAAATTTTTGAGTTTCAAATTTAATCAAAATTTTTGAGTTTAATGTTGTTACAACTCAGGAGATATTGTAGTACTTGTGTGTGATAATATGAATCTTCCAAGTGTCATCTTATCTTATGGACGGATTCCTTCATAACATTTTAAGAACATTAACTTTTCTCCAGAGAAAAGTTTTTCGAAGGGGGGAGGAAGCTGTAACGTCTGTGACATATCCACTTTCCTCGGCCTTCTTTAATGTTTGTTGGTCGAGCTACCAACTTTGACACTCATGCATCTGGACTGCCCGAGTGACACCTGATCTCCGGGGTGTCAACCTATGGGGGATTGTAGCTACTATTTCAGCAGCTTGTGAAGATTGGGGAGATTCACCAGCGAGAAAACCGTTGGAGGTCGATGGCCCTCAAAGAGCATCAGTCCCTGCTTGGTTCCCGGTCCAGACGGACGTCTTGGTATCTCCTGTCACATATTTTTGTATAATCGCTGTACATAGTCACATTAAATATTTTAAACTTAAAAATCAGAATTTACCTATTTGTCTGATTAACAATAAATTATCTCAAACGGTACAACGCCAATTAAATTCAAAGAATGTCCTACACATGGTACGTATATAGCGTATTTATTTTTTTCTTGAAGTCGGGCTTGCAATCCTGAATATTTCCCTGACATATTCGAGGCATTGTCGTATGATTGACCTCTATAATCTCTGAGGAAATTGTTGTTATTTTCCAAAAAGGAAACCACAACGTCCGTCAGATACTCTGCAGTATGTCCATTAATATTAATAAATTGCAAAAATCTCTCAATGGGTGCACCATTTTGGACATACCGTAAAATAAAAGTTAGTCGGTCAGCATGAGTCACATCTGGGGTAGAATCAACGGAAATAGAATAATATTTAGACTAGCGTCTGTTCGCAGCTCTGCATCCCTATGGGGGACCGAAAACTGGACGAGTCTACTTAAATCGCAGGGATTAGAGGAATTTCGCTGAGGTGTTGAGGAGATTTCCCGGGATCGGGTATTCTTCCTTTCAGGAACTTTCAATTGTACTGGCAAAGTAAAAACAAAACGTCACAATAAATCGGAACTGGCGATTATTCATTCATCATTTTTTGCTCTAATAAATGAACAGGAACTGCACCTTCCTTGTGCAAAAAAAAAAAAAAAAAATGTGTGAATTTTAATCTCTCTGCAAACCTTGTAAAGATTCTTTTTCGTTGCAAGTCCTGAACGGTTCGGTCGCTCAAAATTGTGTTTGTCTATCTTCTGAAGTTTTTGATGGAAGAACACCAATATCCAAAAGAGATGCTAATGCTCGTCAGTCTTCAATTTGTTTTAATAGTTTGCATTTTGTATATCATATTCAATATGCTTTCTATGCTATTCAACTGTTATTTCAATGTCTTCTTCGTGTTATTCTCTGACTATTTTGATGAAAGCCGAACATGTTTTCCCACATTAACAGGCACTCCTGATGCAATATGTTGATTCCTTTCTGGTTTTAAATTTTCTATGCTACTCCTATGCATTTTTTATTCATAAATATTGACATTGTCTTTTCCATTCATCAAACTCCCTGCCAGAGTAAGAAAAATATATTTCAAATTTAAATTTGTATCTTCATAAGATTGTTTGATCAAATCTCTCATAAGATTAAGTTTTATACTGCTCGTTCTTGAATACACACAACATCAACTGTGTAATACGAATAATATGATGGATGAAATTTCTTTAAGTGGACATTATAGCTCCCTTTCTGTGAAAATGTGAGATTGCATATCTCACAAAGCCCTATTAAAGGGCTGCTTTTGCCAAATTGCTGGATCAGACATATTTACTTAAAAAGCTCTAATTATGAAAAATGAGAAGGTAGTACTTCTGATGATTATCTGATATTAAAGATTTTCTTCGTGTATTATGAATGAGCCCAACTGAGCTATTCTAAGTCTAAGAACAATTTATTTTCGATTCTACCAATGGCACCAACAAATACAGCTTTCCACTTTGATTGTTAATAATGAAAACGATGAGATTCCCAGTTACCGTCTGTTACTCGAACAATGTATGTTCTGAAATTAATAATACAACTTGTTTTTGAAGAAATTTAAAAAAAAAACTGCTGACTTTAATATTAAAAGTATTTATGACTGATGATCATGCCTTATTTTTATATATATAATGCATGGTTAAAAGTTTATGGGGAAATAATTTTGTTTACTATGCAGCAGGCATATCTTGTGTGTCTGGAAAAGACAAATAAATGTTAACATCGAAAATTGAAGGATGTCATTGGAAAGTAATTTATCAAATTTTTCATGAAATGAACTAAGTAACTTTCTAATGCATGTACAAATAATTTGTTTAAGAATATAAAGATGAAGAAATCAAAACAATAATTGATTATTTTAAAAAAATCTGTGGAAGATGACAATTTGGACCAATTGCTAGAGTTCTCGTTGAGTTATTAACATCAACTACTCTAATATGAAGAAGCTAGTGGTATAGTTATAGGGTAAATAATTATTTTTCAATTGTTCTTAGTGCCATTGCAAAAAATAATAATGGATAGAATTATCTCATGGAAAGAAGGAAATTAATTTAAAAAATATTACTGTTACAACAGTGACACGATAAAAGTTTCTCCAAAACAAAAGAATATTTTGCCATTGAAAAAACACCTATTGCGATTGCAGCATTATATGTTACAATTGTAACATATGCATCCATTCCCTCACTTGTACTTATACTGATTATTCCATAAGATTTCTAATTCGTAAGCATATACATTTTGTTTGTGAAAAATTTAAGGACAATATCATTTCTTTTAACAATACTGATACAACTGATGAAAATTTGCTTGTAATAAATGAGGATGCAAATCATTTAAGACTAGAAAAGGAGGTAATCTTTAAAAAAACTGAAAAATCTGTTGTTAACGATAAACTGGATGAACAAGTCTCTTTTTCAGCTAAGATACAGACAATGCGGAATCAGTTTGCTAGTGTTAAAACTGAGGAAGAAAAATTATACAATAGAAACTATGAATTCTTTTATAAATGGTATACATCTTTTAATCCTGGAATGTCTCGAAACGTTATTAAAAATTTCCAGAAAATAAAGATATTACATGTCAGAAGTAACAGCAAGAAATTCGAGACTGCCTAAAAAGCAAAGAAATTTATTGTAAAATCTTTTTTTAACCAGATAACCAATAATATTAAGTAAGAATACCTGTAGTTATAATCAGTATTATTAATATGTATTGAGAAATTAAATCATGACAATCTGTTATTCAGTGACCAGCTATATGCAGGAACAACTTATATTTCTTTCAGATCTCAAGCACAATCAAATATACAACATAATTTGAAATAGGTTGGCCACACTGGCTGGTTAGAAAGAGGCAGTCATTAGAAAAGAATGCAAAAGTTAGTCAAGTAAATTGATACCATTCTCACTTTTATTCACTTTGTAATATAATTTTTCGTTCAGTATTTTCAATATTCATGATGATATGAAATCATTCTGTGTTATTCAATGGCCAGTTATATACAGAAACAATGTATTTATTTATTTCAGAATATGAACGAAATAAAATTCACAAAAACCATCAATTGTACCCTTATACATAATTTTTTTTTTTTAGTTTTTATTAAAAATAGAAATACATGTGGAGATATACCCATTTGCTTAAAATTAGCTTTTTCCTTTGATTTGATGTCAAAATAATTTTCATTTCCTTGAGCCATTTTAACTAGAACATAAACAATGAAGTTTCACTTTTCAATTGTGATGATCTTTTTTTAAATTCATTTAAGCTTATATAAGAATTAAATCATGTTTCAGAAGTAAATAGTGTTTTATATAGGCACAATTTTATTTAGAGAATTTCTTTTTAAATTTCTATTATTAGTTCACACTCTCTCTACATATGTTTATACATCTTGTTCAAATTTTCAATCGATAAATACTTTTTATTCATTTGCATTTAAAATGCTACTCCTCCCACAAATGTAAGTCAATCACTTCCATTTTTTTTCTGTGTGTTATATATAATACATGTAACAAAATTAGGGATCCATATGTTTCCTTTTTTCTAAGAAAAGTTTTAATGTAGAAGATATCTGTGTTTTTTCTGGATTTTAGCATGCCAACCCACATTTTATTTTTTTCCCCTCCAAAACTAAATAAGCTATTACAAAATAGATCCCTAAAGTTATTTAAATATCCTTAAAAACATTACAAAAAAATTTCATAGTAAAAAATTAATAAATAAAAAAGGAGTAGGAGTTTAAAAAATTTTTTAAAAAAATTTATTTTTAATTTTAAAATTGTGTTTACTACGTATTCTAATTTTCATGTAAAATCATTTGAATAGAAACACTACAAAACTTGTAAAAACAAAAATTTTAAATGCATTAATAAAAAAAATAGTCCAAGGGTACCAAGTCTCTTTAGAGGAAACCAGGTTGATTAAATCTGAATGTGTATGTCACAAGTGTAATTCTCAGATGAAATTTGCTGCCAAAATTCTTTGTCTGACTGTTATTCCTTGATTTGCATGAATTCTACCGATACTAATTAATACAAGTAATAACCAATAAATTTCTTTTTTTAGTGATAATTACTTTTTATGTAATTATTTAATTAAATAATATCAATAAAAAGATATTTAGTCCAGAAAATTATTGTATACTTTTTAAAATTATTTAATCCAGAAATATACTATATGAATTGATGTTTAACCCTGAACACAACTTCATATATTTTGAAATTTATATTTAATTGTTAACCTTATTTAAATTTTATAGAAATTTTTGATAAAATTGGTTTATTAAAAATAGTATGAATCATAAACAATGGTGGATCCATAAAAAATATACAGGTGGAGGGGGACACATTTGTTTTTTTTCTTCAAAAAGTTGATAAGACTTAACTGTGTTTATTTCATTATTTATTTATGTTTTCTTAATCTAAAAATTAACTCTAAATATGAATTCAAAGATCAAATTCCAATTATGAAATGAAATCTTACAGTACAATAAATTGTTCAATCCTGTGCTTGGACACAACAATCAACTCTGAAGAAAAACAACAAAATAAATACTTTTAAATTCGGTTGGAATTTTCTATTCAGGTATGTTATTTTGTCTGGATGTGAAATTATAATGGGAGCTTGTGCCCACCCCATGGATTCACCACTGTATATAAAAAATATAGAATTACTGGGGAACCCATCTTTCCTATTTGGATAAAAGGGGTAATGCATTCATGCCTCAAGGTAATGTGTTCATTAAATATATGTATTAACAAAGAAGCTATTTTCTTATACAGTGATGAATCTTTCTTCAATATGTGACGAAGTATCACTCTTTGTAAAAGTTTTTTTTAGCATTTACAGGCTTTTATTTATTTTATTTTTTGATGGATTACATATATAATGCAGATGTTTAATATTTTGCGAAGCGATCGAAATTTGAATGAGTAGTGAGTTGTATTTATGAATGCTATTTAAACTTATAGTTTAGTTATAATAGCATTTTTCTTCATTTGTCTACTTTTAAGATTGTATTTGCTATAAAAGTATTTATTAAGATTGTATTTCCTATAACAGTCACTCTTTTTCTTTATTTTTTTGTAACAGTTTCTTTGATCTTTTTTGGGATACCTTATTTTTTAAATAAAGTTATTTTGTAATTTAGTCATTTCTACTTCATGCTAGAGAAAACTGCATTTAGAAGAACAAAATTTAAACAAGATGAATAAAATATCATAAAGTTGTGTTTTATTCAAGATATAATTGATAGATGAAAAAATGGCTTGAAAAACTTACATTGCTTCAAGGGGGTGGAGCACATTTCACTAAATATCTTATCAATTGTTTCCTTCCCGAAATTCATCTTTGGGGAATTTTTGAAAAACCTTTCGGTGGTATCCTAACGGTATTCAATAACTAATATTGCTCTAAGTTATTTAATAATAAATGCTTGGTAATCGAATTGTTTTACTGTACTTAATTAGTATAATTAACACTGACGTGTGTATCATTATTTCTGTTGTTTAATATTTTGTTAATAAATTCATTTAATTTGTAAAATAAAGTATCCTTTCTATTGACATAACCTGCACAATCAAAACAACATCTTGCATCTCTTAAAGTTATTCCTAAAATTTCTTTTCAGTTCAGATATGTTTGCCTACCTAATATTAAAACTACATAATTATCAAATAAAAAATTACTACATACAGTTGACAAAAAAAAGTATTAAAACACAATGAAAATTTGAATTTGAAATAGCTTGTTTACATTATAGTAACATGCTCATGTAATGCAATTACAGCATTTCTATATTGATTTCATAGTTGTCTCTACTAGTTTGCGATTAGTTTCTTTAGAATATAAATGCAAACACACCTTTTAAATACATAATTAAAAGTGAGAGCTGTGGATTCAGCTGTCTCATTATTTGGTGGTATAAATTCTAGATAACAAGATAGAATAAGCTGAATTATACATATATCCAATGTTTATAAAGCATTTAAATATCAATTACACTTTAGAATGGATATTTCAATCCTAAAACTTTACGATGCATTAATAAACAACTTAATGTTTTTAATGATAAACTTTTACAAAACAGAGATAAATTGTATCCAGAAAAATGGACAAAAAAAAATCTTCCTCGATATTTAAAATATTATGAAAACATTGTTTGTTCACAACTTTTATTCATTCCTAAGGCAACTTATTCAAAACAGAAAAACAAAGGTCAGTCAAACGAAAACTGTTTCAAAAGTAGATAAATTTCCTCAATTATCAAAAAATTATTAAATACTGGTTGAATACATTAAACAATTGACGAAAATCATACACATAATTCAAAAACAAAATATTACTACATTATTTGCCCTGAATTGGATAAATCCATTAAAACAGCAAGCATAAAATTAATCCTTCACCTTTTTGTAACAATTGCATTTAATTACACGTTCATTTTGCAAAGTAGTATGCAGAAATGTTTTTTAAATTGCATTGTACATATTCGATTTCTTTAGTTCTTAATAAAGAGCAAAAGCCTGCTTTATAAATAAATCATGGATTGCCTTTTAAGATTTTTTTTTGTTTACAAAGTACTTGTACAATAACAGAATCAATCTACGTATAGAATGCACGAGTTCTTTGTTTTAAAGCTTTGTGGTAACATCTCAGTCAGACAAAAATGTTTTCTGTACGTTTTCATCTATCTTGAAAATTTAAAATTATTTCAAGTAGAGTAATTCACAATGAATAATAATAATAATAATAAAAAATTCTAGCTAATTAAATCAAGGAAATGTTAAAATAAACAGCCTAGCAACTACATTTAGGATAAATTAGCATTTTCCAAATGTATAAGAGTTCTTTGTTATATATATATATATATTGTTTTCATTTTTTTCAAAATTTACAAATGAGTGTGTTTTAAGATTCGACTGCATCGTTTTTTAAATACGTGTATTATACATCATATGTTTTATACTTTTTATATACAAATATTATTATAAAGCAGCCAACTCATTATAAAAAATAATCTTGCTAAGGAAGCTTTTTTAGGCAATAGGTAATTCAAAAACAAATAGAGATAATTTCTTTCCAAAACATTTATTCAATTGCAGAATTACTCAAGAGTTTCAAATATCTAATTTGTTTCTTACAAACACTAACTAAACTTCCCAAACTTGTATTTTTTTTAAAAAAAATAAATACAATTTTCATCACGAAATTCAGACTTTTTAAGTTCAAATAAATTAATAAAAACATGAAAATATATTTTCAAAATTAATGTTTATAGTCTGTTGTGATTCTTTTCTTACAGGAAAAAAATAATATCAAAACCTAAGCATTCTTACACTAATATTGCTTCACAGTTTTTGAAATTACAACAGCTAAAAAACTACCGAACAATCTAGAAATGCTCTTACAACTAATTGCCCAAATCATTTTGTGTGCGCCTTGGTGCTATTAATTCCTATAAAGGCACTGCTTCACTCGTCCGGTTTTCGGTCTCCCATACGATGCATGGCTGTTGGACGCCAGGAAAATCCCCTCAACACCTCAGCGAAATTCCTCTAATCCCTGCGATTTAAGTAGACTCGTCCAGTTTTCGGTCTCCCATAGAGATGCAGAGCTGCGAACAGACGCTAGTAATATTTAGCTTTCTGTATTTCAGTGACGATAGTTTCTAAGACTTTTGACGCCATGACTTCAATGAATTCATCACACATAGTAGCAGATAGGTAAGAAGGATTACATTTTCCAGAATTGCCGTACTTTTTAATATGTTCATTTAAAAATGGATCAAACTTACTTAGAAGCTCTAAAGTGCCTAAATAATTTTCACTATTCACTGAACCTATAGTTTCGTTTTCCCTCTGAAAGGCAGTTCTCTTGATGCTAAGAAATTTATAACAACCACTATTCTCCTTAGCACTTATTTCCAATAATGACGTTCATCAGTGAATTGCTCAATAAGTTGGTTGTCTACACGATTAGATAACTGTAATCGACTGTGGTAGTTCATCATACACTTTCTGCGTTCAGGTGCGTTTTCATGCTGTGAAATAGCTGTATTTGTATGCTTCCAATCATTGCATCCTCTACTGCTAAATGTAGAATTAGTAGATGAAAATAATTTACATACCAAACAGTATACTTTTCCTTGTGACGGAGAATATATTAGTCATTCACTCTCTACAACCTCACCATTGCGTAACTCTTTTTTGAACAGCAACTTAGACAGGTATCTCGTTTTAGTTTTATCATTTGGTTCGTTGTATATACGTGCTGATTTTTCAAAATCATTATGTTTATTGGAACAAACTGTCTGACCTTTCTCAACCCAGTAAGACTGTAAATTCTTGTCAATATATGAAGGCCACAGCCCTGGATCTGTACTTGCAATAAAAATATTTGAAACGTCATCAGTTATTGTACTTCTTTCAGTAGGTCTTATAGTACCTTCTCGAATATTTAAATAGTCTGCTCCTCCCTGTCCTTCAACTTCAGGTACATTTTTGGATATACTGATAGAAGTGGTAGAGATAGATGTAGATGTAGAATTTGTATTAAAGAAAAATTGGGTGAGTTTCGGTAATTTATCAATAGATTCCTGGTTTTCCTTCGATCTTTTGCGTTTCGCAGCTCCACTTTCAAAACGTTTCATTCTGACTTATCCTGAATCTAGAAGAACTGAAATAAAGCAGTTGTGAAATTTGATAGAAATTGTGGGAAGTAAAGTGTTGCGGTGGCTTAAAATAGGTACTTTTATAATTTTATTACAACAGCAATTAAATCTTTATTTTATATTTATTCGTTCTTAAATCTACTGAAATATCAGCACCACAAAAGCTTTATCCTAATTTTACTAAAAAGATTACAGAAAGAATTTTACCAATGCAGCACGAAGACAATAACCAAGACATTTCTAAAATGGCAATGATGTTGCAGTCTTGCGCAAACGTATACGTATACTGTCAGAAAATGGCAACGAATAAAGTCTGTTTGCTAACTTATATTAAATTGCGTAATTTTTGTGTGTGGTACGTTGTTCTCCCTTTTTAGAGGATATTTTACTTTGTATGATATATGTACAATCGTTATGAAATGAAATATTTAAGATCCTAACATCGAGTAGTCTACGTGATTTGAAGATCCAACGGCTAAACAGCCGCTTTTGCTTCGTCTAAAGTGGCATGACAATGGACTTGAAAAAAGGATCAAGGGGAGATGGAAGTCAAGTGAGTTCTATCCTTGTTTAAAAGGGAGCTGCAAGTGTGGAAACAAGTTGAGCGAGGTGATTTGTTTGATCGAGGTAGTTTTGTTGGGAATTGATTATATAGTTATAATGGTTTGGGATTGTATTGTAGAAAGTTGAAGATAAATTTGAGATCATTTTTGCAATGGATGGGATTTAAAGTTCTTTGTGGAGGTAACGGATTGCCATATACCTGGGGGCTTGTGCAATTGTACGGAGGAAGAGGGTTTGTGTGCGCTGAATTTTAAGGCGGTTGGAAAGTGCAGTGGAGCCCCAGATTTGACATGCATAGGTGATGGTCGGGAGAATATAGGTTTTGTAAACAAGAGTCTTGTTATGGAGAGAAAGTTTTGATTTTTTGCCAATGAGTGGTTGCAGAGCGTAGAATTTTTTGGAGGCTTTTTCAGAGATAAGTTTAATATGATCGCGGTAGGTAAGTTTGCAATCAAGGTGGAGGCCAAGATACATGGTGTTGTCAGTCCATTCAATATAACTGTCAAAAAAGTTTATTGGAGGGGGGAATTGAGCTTGACTTTTAGTGAAGAGAACGGCGTTTGATTTGTCCGCATTGATGGCAGTTCTCCAGAGGGAGAGCCAATCTTCGAGGGCGTTGATGTAGTCTTGCAGGATGTAGTAGATTTCGGAGATAATTTTGTTGCTTGTGAGAATTGCAGCGTCATCGGCAAAGAGACAGATTTCAACGTGTGGAGAGGTAGGGAAGTCATAGATGTAGATTTGGAATAATATTGCTGATAAAATACTTCCTTGCGGAGTACCTGCTGAGATTTTATGGATATTGGAGAGGTTTGGGTGGAGTTTAACTTGAAAGGTTCTATTGGTAATGTAACTATGTATGATACGAATAATGTAGTCAGGGAAGTTAAGTTTTATAAGTCGGAAAACAAGTCCTTCGTGCCAGATGCGGTCAAACGCCTTCTGGACGTCGAGGAAGAGTCCACCAGTGGAGGTTCGGTTTTGAAGGTTGGATTTAATGAAGTTGGTAACACGAAGAAGTTGATGGCAGGTTGAAGTCTCAGCTCTGAACCCATGTTGATGCGGAGGGATGATGTTATTTTGATCATTGAAGGATTGAATTCTTTTAAGTAGGATTTTTTCGAAAATTTTTCCTATGCATGAGATGAGACTGATTGGTCTATAGTTTTGAGGATCTTGGTGATTTTTGTTGGGCTTCGGGATCATGGTTATGATTGCGTGCTTCCAGGACCCAGGAAAGTAGTTATGGATGAGGCATTTATTAAAAATTTTGGTAAGATTAGTGATGGCATTGATTGGTAGAGATTTGATGGCGAAGTTGCGAATTTTATCAGATTCTGGAGCTTTTTTGCAGTTGAGTTTGGATATGATTTCCATCACTTCAGAAGGGATGGAAATACATTGTTTGTTGTATTTTTGCTGATTTCTTAGGACTGGAAGTAATCTTCTATTTTTCCATAGATGCAATACTTTGTATATGTAAATTTTTTACACGTATTTTTTCGGGAACATATCTATTGTGTACATACAGAATTAGATGTATATTTAAGGGGCCATCGATTGAAATCGAAACTTGAGAACGAAGAAAGCTCTCCCTTCTAAGAAGGGAATGGGAATATCCAAAGGAACGGCGAAGTACTCTTGCAACAGTGGTTGTAATGATCGAAGGTAAATAGTTTCTTCATAAAAGATTAATTATATGCTTCCTCAGTTTTCCTTATTTTTATGACTTTGAAATAAACACTTTTTTCATGCTTTTATTTTTCCAAGTTTGCGTTTATTTTACTCCATTTTCTGATGATTTTATATTCTGACAAGCTGCCATATGAAAGGAAATGACTTCACAGTGTTATAAACATCTCCTTTTACACAAGTTTAGGAATGGGATCTGTTTGTTCCCCAACAGTAATCGGTGCTCGATTCGCAGATACCCCTCAATCGCTGCTATTTTTGTCCAAAACTAAAGATACATCTATTGCGTCCTTCACAATTAGAAGGGGTCCAGTTTGATGTCCACTTTTCGGTCAACAATTGTAGCACCGTTTCTATGATCCCTCTTTTATTGCCCTTCCCTGTCGTTCAAGTACATAAAAATACCCATTACGTGCAAGTTTTACAAAGAAACTGCTTTGCTCGCTGTTTCAATATGTAGTCCACTTTCCTGTTTGAGGATCATCGGTTCCGGCTACTTCATATTTTAAAATCATTTAATTGATCAAAGATCTACAGTGTTAATTAAATATTTTCAATGCGTACGAAAAAAGAAACATTTCGAATTTTGTACAGTGATTAATTATAATAAAAAAATAAATTTTAATATAGGCGGAAACCGACTCAAAACAATTTGCGGTGATGTATGTCAATACGAAATTGCATCAAAAAACTATTTTTAAACAATTTAATAAGAATACTCAAATTGCAAAATCTAAACTTCAATGCCTCATGTATTTTTGAATAATTGTTTACAAGAAAAAAGTATATAAATCTTTAGCATAAAGTCTTTTTTTCCCTTTCTATTTTATTGAGGCTAAAAAAATATGGTTCATTATTCTTGATTATTGTTATATTTTCAATTTTAAACGAAAGCGATAGCTGAGTGGTTATGGTCTCGAACTCGTGGGTTCGAATCCTCGTGGCGCATAAGACCTATCATGTAGAGCAGAGGTATTCAATCTTTTCCATTTTGGGAAACCCTTTGAGCTTATAGTTTTCTTGAAGGAATCTCTTGATCAAAGAGCAGGAAAAAATAGGATATCAAAGCTTTAATCCTACTCAAATTTACAAAACTACTACTGTAATTTTATTTTATTGCAATAAAAACATCTTAAGGTATCTGTACACCTTCGGAGAAAATTTTTTGAAATACATTGTTATTTGCTAAGAAAATATTTTTTAATGCTAAAATGTAACCTAAAACTATGAAAAACACATTTAATAATCTCCTTTTAATTAAAAAAAAATTAGTGTGGAAAACATGGTGAAAATAGTACATAAATTGATTATCGGAATAACGCTCATAACTCAAAAGAAAACAAAAATATCATTATTCTGTAAATTTTATCTTTTTCAGCATAACATTTTTGGGTGCTGGTACTACTTTCATGATGAAAATCCAATTACTACAATTTTTATTGTGTTTCAAATCAAATAACAATGAAAAAAAAAGTTATAACAATACATGATTTACACCTTTGTTACTAAAAACATATCAATTTTACAACCATAAAAGTAGTAGGGGCTCTTAAAAACTATATAAGGAAGATACTTGCAAAATTTAAATTAATTTGGTTCATAACTTTTTCTGATATCTACGTTGCCATATGTATATATGTCGAGAAAAATTAAAAAACAAACTTTAAAATGCAATAAAAAATTAGCTACCGAGTAAAATTCAAATCCCTGTAACTTAAGTTCTAAATAAGGTATAAGCAAAATTCAAACACTATTAGAAAGAAAAAAGTTTAAATTTTAAACTAACATTAAAATTAGAAAATCGAAAATTTTGACAAAAATTACGTTTTAAAGGTGTACGGATACCTTAATAAGACAATGAATGGTAAGGTAGCTAATGAGATTTTTTTTTCTAAGATATGTTCTAACAATAGCAATAATAATAGCCTAATCAGCCATAAAATTTCATGTCAACGTTCATTGTGTTGCTACAACCCTCCCTAATTATTTGTCATGAAAGGATGGGAAAGAATTTGGAAAAAAATAGATCTAAAACGAATACATCTAATTGAAATTTTTTTGGTGTGTTCACGTCCAAACGGAATTATATGTTTGGTCGCTTTATAGCTCGAAAAAGCATCAAAGAAAACGCGCTAAGCTCAAAGGGTTCCCCGAAGTGTTGAATACTCATGACCTAAGCCAAAGAACTGTGGTCAATATGTGACCTAATGTGTCTCGATGAATGTATTTGAAGCAAGTGATTTTATTTTATCTATAAAATATTTATTTATACTTATTTTTATAAGCTAGCTGTCTAATATTTTGGCGCATTAACTAAGCAAATAGCTATCCCTTGCGGAACCCCTGTCAAAGTTCCAGAGAACTCTAGAGTTCCACGAAACCCAGTTTGAAGACCTCTGATGCAGAGAAACTGTTACACGTTAAATCTGTAAAGGTTCAATCTTCGAAAGTAGAGTGCGAACTCAAGTGACGAGGACGTCACTTGAACTTCGGTTAAGAATCACGAGGTCCATCACTAATAGCCCTGACGTTGGTTAGAAGTGTGATGTTAACAATCAATAAAGGGGTAAACCCCCTTAAATTATTTTCATTCGGAATAAAATAAGCTTAGTTTGAAGTTGAATTCACAATAGTTGATTATTTATTAACATCGTACAAGTAACACGGTGATATTGGTGAAAACAGACGTAATAACAACTCGTTCATGAAAAGTCAAATGAAAATTTCATAATTTTTACAACTTGCTAACGGGAGAACTTTTGAGTTCTAACAGATTTAACGCGTATCAGCTCCGTTACGCTATGGATCTTCTGAATATCTAGACTGGAATATAGATTCAAGCGAAACATCGACAACGACGAGCTCACTGCCACACTACTTGACTATCTGGCATATTATCATACTGCAAGAAGATAATATTACAATTCTTGCAAAATGATAATATTACTATTCTTAACCATATAAAAATTGCATAATCACATAAAATTTGTCAGCCAAATTTTCATGAAATTTTGAGAAACGTGATATATATCCTTCTGTTTCTTATAAAAGTTATCTTTTTCATGATAATTTGCAGAAATTTAATTGATACAAATTCTCTCTAATTCTCCAAAAAATGAAATTTGGGAGCATAAAATGTAACATTGCTAATTATAGAATTTCCAAACATTTATTAAATCTAGGGTTTCATATCTACAAAACTCAAAAAGTTAAGAAATCTGAAGCGTGAAATGTTATACAACATTTGTAAGAAAAATATAATGGGTTTTGTATTAATTATAACAGTAAATCCCATTTTTGAGAATCATTTAATGGTGTAATAAATGCCTTTTATTTTTTCTCTTCTAGGACTCTGCATGAAAAAATTTCAACAGACTTTGCAAGAAGAAAAAAAGGAGTTATAAAGTTTAACAATAAAGGTGTCATTTTTAAAGTTGAATAGTAAGAAAAATATCTATAATGCTTAAATGTTATTTTAATTTGAAGTTAAAAAAACAGTACATTTTAATTCAATATAGTTTATTTTTAGTGAAATTATTACTTAGAAAAGATTAATTCCTTTAGAAATTATTCGTATTTTGTGCAATACATACAGATAAATTAATTTATATCTAAGAAATTTTAATAATTTTCTATTGTAACGTTATTTTCAAAATGCCAGTTTTTGTTAAGTTATGAAACTTATATTTATTAAAGTTAACTTTGTTAAATTTTGAAACTTACAGTACGAGAGAAAACAGAAACGCATAAAAAAATACATGCTAGTTCTATGTTCTCGAAACCTTTTCGAGTAAATACTATTAATAATTTTATAAATAATATTTCATAAGTATGTACAGTTAATTCAAAGTTGAAAGAAATAAGGATTTTTATTTTGGAATATTTAAAAAAAAAAAAAAAAAGCACAAGAAAAGCCTTCCTCCCCAAGGCGTACAAACAGGTTTAAATAACAATTTTCCTCCTCAGTTATATAATTATGAAGTGGCAATTAAAACAAATCTAGAAAGTAATACAAAATAAAGAAAACTAATAAATAATTTTAGCATGATAGAATAAAAAACAGAGGATAGCTTATTTCAGAAAACGTATTTGTAGTAATTTTCGAATGCTGTTTCCAGCATGCTAAAGAACGACCTGATTGTAGTTTCTCAAACACGCAAAGAATTCTAAGAGAACTACATTTCTGGTACGAAGTCCACGGAACGAGTCATAAATCACTTCATCAATGAGACAAGGGGGGGGGGATTTCCTCTATCCTTACGCATAAAGAAGGAGTTGCATGTTTTCTTTTAACCTCTTTTCTCAAATGTGCAATGCTGATTTTCTAATTACTTGCAAGTAAAGGAATTTAAAATTTTCAAAGTATATGCATTTGAAACAGCACAGGTTCCTTGATATTTTTTTTTTATCTAATGATTGAAAACATTTTTATGATCGCTTTAGTGCTCGGGATGTGAATGTTCAGAGATTTTAATAAATATTTTAAAATATTTGCAAAATTTTTTTTAAGAAATCAAAATTCAGAGATACATTTTTTTCTCGCTCTTTCGAATGCATTTTATTCCATGCAATTAAAAGCAATACCCTGGATGTAAATAGAAAAGTACTAAATTCCATAGAATTAACATTACGCTCGGCATTTCTTGGTGTCGTGTTGACGAGAGCCTTAAAGATTTTATCTCAATACTAACTGGAGTACCCATTTTCCACATGAGTGAAGTTTTAAAATAAAATGATCAGTTTTTAAAAAATAAATAACCACAAAAATTTAGAGTAAAAGAACAATTATAGCTTAGAATCCACTTTCAAACCAGTACAAGATGATAAACAGAAAAATTCTGAATAATTTAGAAAATGATTGCTCCCCTTTTATTAATATCCTAAAAATAACTAAGAGATTTTTTTTTTTTTAATAACACATATACATTTTGGGAACAAATTATACGCAAAATATTTATTATTTTTCTACTAAGAATAAATAAATAAATACACTGTTCTAAAATTCATTATGCCATATCTCACGTAATATGCACATGTGTAGCATTTAGCTTTTTTCTTTCTTTCTTTCTTCTTTTTTTGTTCCGTTCAAGGAAAAAAAAAGGGGGAAAAATTTGCTCATTAGTTTGTAAACAAAAAGGTATACAAAATGAAAGTAATATATAACTCTTGTTTTCGTTAGAATTCTGAAGATGATAAGATCGAATTTTTAAATAATTTATTTTAACTTTTTCCTGAATAGAAAGAACAAAGCTTCAATTAAGTGATTACTTCTTGTATACAATTTTCCTATTTTCATTTTATGTTTATTTCATTATTATTATTAATGTACAAAATATATTTCAAATCATCATTATAATGAAGATATGCATATGTACTATATACTAATTTAAATCAATATTAGTTTTATCGCATACAATTAGTTATTGGATTTCCTTAAATATTTATTTTTTTTAAATTGCGAATATAAAATCATATCTAAGAAAATATTGAGTAAACCATTTTAATGGAAATGACATGCTGAAAAAAAGTCTGTAAAAGGTTTATAGGTTTCTTTATTGTATTGTCTTACATAATATTTGGAATCTCTTAAAAATTCTCAGAAATATATATTTTTGTAACTATACAAAATATATATATCCTTGCTGTTATGTTTATCAAACGAAACAAAGAATTATGATAAAAAGGAAGTCATAGATTCCAAAAATTAAAAAACATTATTACATAAATTATTAATTAGAAGAACTGTATTCGTGTAAGTATTTTTCATAAAATTATTTTGTATTAATATGTGATAAAGTATCAGTAAGTAATAAAGTATTAATAAATGATAAAGTATAAATTCATTTATAAATTTTAAAGTATAAGAACTGAAATTAAAGTACATATAATTAATTTCAATTTTCTGCAGGAAAATCTGATCAACTGATTAAACACACACGGAAATAGAACATTTCTAGTGAGGGGTCTTATACACTAAAAATCTCTCATTTTGTACTGTGTTGGACGAGAATTTCTCCATTTTTGATATATAATCTTAAAACATTAAATTATTGTTCAACATTTCTTTTTCTGAAAATCAAATCGTACTCTAGGATTCCTGTTATATGACTGTTTTTCTACATTTATATTTTATTACCACAATTTGTTGTAATATAATATATTTGTTTTATAGATGTCCTTTTTTATTTGGGATTCAATAATAATAGGACAGTCATTTGAATTTTTAAACGAGTAAAATAACGCCTTCCATATTTAGAAGCAAATAAAAATATTTCTCTGTGTGAGTTACAATACACATCGAAAATTCTTTGCAAGATCATAATGCATTCAAAATGGAGGAAGCGCGCTTTTATATTAATAATCAATATAAAAATATTCTAAAGAGACCATTGAAATATTTATATATAATTTTATAAACGATTGGAATTATTTCATGTTGTTCAGATGTGAGAGTAAATTTACAAAAAAAAAAAAAAAAAAAAAAAAAAAAAAACAAACCAGAGCAGAATTTGTTAATATATTATTGGATATTATATTTATAACTCTCTCTGTAAAAAGAGCAAATACAGTAACATATTATTTTACCTTTTTTTAATGTGATATAAAAATTTGTATGTTATCTTAAATCTCAAAGAAATACAATTCAAAAATAAAAACATAATTACCTTTTGCTGTTGCAAAGAAATTAAATTTAAAGGAAGGAATTGCCGGTTCAAAACTAGGCCACTTATTTCTTCGAAAAAGTGTGATTTCCTTCAGTATCATTTCAACCCTCTTTTTATTGTACACTTATTTTGAGCCTTATTTTGAAAGTGCTTGATTTCTATTTGAAAATATATCCGATATTTCAAGGGAAATAGTGCGTGATTTATATTTTAAGAAATATCACCCAAAATATTTTAAAGTAAATTAAGAATTCATCATCTTTTGTGTGAAGTGCGCGTTTTGTGATGGAATAAATGTCATTCGATTTTTCTGTGTATGAGTGAAAATCCTTGCTTGTTATAATCATACTTTGATTTACATAATGTTTCAAATCTAGTTATTTTATTCTTTCTATATTTGATATATTTATAATCTTCAGAAAATTCTATTTTGTGATTTTAAAGGTCATGTTCCTTGAGTATATATATTGGTAGTTAATTGATTTATTCTGCGCCAGTTTTCTTAATATTTTATTTCGTGTTTACATTAAAGTTATTCAAACTAAATTGGTCGACCAATTTCAATAAATATTTAAATAAGCATCATTTTTTTTAATATTAGAAGGTGTTATAGTATAATTTGGTTAGGATGATAAGAATATCGCTGTTTCTTTTGGTGATTATAAATGAATGATTATTAAGCATTTTAAGAACTGATTATTTATATTTTGACTATAGGATGTGTACAAATTAAATGTTTTTTGAATATTATATTTCTTTTATCAAAAGTTCATAATTGGTTGCATTTAACTTTGTAAATGTTTTGTGTAAAATAAACAATTATATATTATTAGCCTCACATGATATATCATTATAACTGTTTTAATATGTTATTGGTTTTATACTTTAATATACTTTATTTTATATTTTAATATGCTGTTGAATTTTATGAAAAGTTTATTTAGGTTTTCACAAAATCTATGTATGTCAAATAATTTTGTTTATGTGCTCATCCATATGAAATTTTCTATTAGTTATATTTTCGCTACAGGGAAGGTAAGTGTTTAGTGAGTATTTAAATCTTAATAAGTTAATTAGGAAAACTAATTTAATTTATAATTTTAAGCTTACATAAAAACTTGCCTTTAGATAATTGTATCAGATAAAATGGCATTTCTTTCAAAAGGCAAGAAGATCGACCTTTATAATTTAGCATTAGAATTAAAAGTTTCTGTTACTTCTGATGATAAAATCATTGATTTATACGACAAAATCACTACGTGCACATTCTTTAAGGATAATGAGCAGTTTGTCGAAGAAATGTTTGATAACATAATCGAAGAACGTAAAATGCTGGATAGCAATAAGAAAATAGAAAGAGAGGACAAGCAACTAGCTGAACAGAGAGCATTTGAGATTGAAAAGCTTAAATTGCAGGCACAAAAACCTCTAACGTCCACGGATAACGCTACTCAAATCAATTCTAACTCCATGAGGCTTGATTTGAAAACAGTTTTACCCACATTTGTTCCTTATGCTGATAACATGTCATTGTTCTTAACAATGTTTGAAAGGCAAATGAAGCTTTTGAAAGTACCAGGAGATTATTGGGTATCACACGTAGTTTGGGTCCTTCCAAGTGATATTGCTAGATTGATAGCAAGAGAACCAAAAGGGACGTTCAGAAATTATGCCCATTTTCGCAATATATTATTGAAAAGATTTAAGCTGACAGCAGACCGCTTTAGAGTTCTCTTAGTTAGGGAGAGGATGTTTCTGATGCTAACTAACGGCATCAGAAACGGAATCATTCCACATGGAAAAATTTATTTTTTGAGCTTAGAACTTACGTTGAAGTTTGGCTAAAGGAATTAGATATTAATTCATTTGACAGGTTAAAAGATCTCATCATTGCAGATCAAATTAAGAAAAAGTGTCTTCTAGAAAATAAGAATCATTATTTAGGTAGTTGGGAAAAACTTAATAATCCTGTTGTGTTAGCTGAAAAGTTGAACTTCTATGAAAATTTAAAACCTCCTTCACAAAAAGTAGCAAATTTCCCCAAATCACAAGAGTTATACAAACCTCGGTTTCCTAGAAATATAAATAATTAAGAATTTAGGATAAACCATTCCACCAAAATGGAAAAGAATATTTTGGGTTACCACAACAGTACTTTTGCTAACTCTAATTGCATGCAATCACGAAATGTCAACAGCACTGTTTGCCGTTCACCTATTTCTTTTTTTAGTTGTGGCAATCCAGGGTTTATAAAGGCGAAATGTCCAAAACGTTCATTAAAGAAAGAGAGTGCTTCTGTTAATGCCATACAGATGTTCACTTGAGTTACCTCTCCAGTAACTCTACTTGACATTGAAGTTTATGAAGCTACAGGCACAGTTTGTGCTAACACAGGAGCCAGCGAGTCAGTTGGTGGAGAGTTGATGTTTAAATTTTTAAAGAATCGTGGACAAAAATTCACAGAACTTCATCTTTCTACGTGTCTGGCTGATGGTCAACAATCCACATCACTTGTTCAAAAGGCTACAGTGCCAATCACTATATGTGGACAAACATTTCATACTGATTTAATTTTTCTGCCACGTGCAAAGGGAAACCTGACTCTTCTAGGTGTTGACTTTTTAAAGTCATCAGGAACTGTAATGAACATGCGTAAGAACTATTAGTATTTTGGTGACAAACCAAACAGTAGAATAGCTTTTGCAAAAGATGTTCCCTTGCCTGTAAACGACAGTCCTGTCGAAATGAACAGTAGCTTTTGTGCCACAAATTCAATTTCTAGTGATGCTCCAGTACAGAGCACCCCTGCTGATGAAACTGAAACCAGTGATCTCCATTTGCATGAAGAAAAAGGACAGGCCCTCGATGCAGAAGAAAGAAACGACTTAACGGCCGTGCTTGATGAAGATAAAGATCTTTTCAGGCTAGGGAAAGAACCAACTCTATTTGGAAAACATTTTATCGACAAAAATAACCACCCACCAGTTTCAACTGCCCCTTATAGACCATCTCCAAACAGGAAAGAACTTTTAAGAAAAGAAATTGATAACCTGTTAGCCAGTAATATTATAGAGGAATGCGAGTCGCCATATGCAGCCCCAGTAATTTTAATTCCCAAGTCAAATGGAACTGTTAGATTGTGTATAGATTATTGTAAGTTATATGCGATTACTATACCTGACAAATATCCATTACCACTCAATAGAAGAGGAAGATCTCGCAAACAGCCATTGACTCCTGGAGACAATGCGATGTCTGATATCGCACCACCTCGCCGACACGGCCTTCGGAGGTGCAGGGGGAGGATGTAACACCGTAATTTAACACTACCTTTCCAGTACTATTAAACGGTTGCCAGATGGCTCCGCTCGTTCCTTTTGGTTTTGAAGAAAAGCACGCTCATTATGAAGGAGAGAGACTTCTTAGTAAGATGATGTAGTATGTTCTTGAATCTGTGTTTTATATATGCTTTGTATCCTGTCTTGTGTAGTGGAACGCGTCGAGTATTAAATATTATTTGTTCCCGTAACCGACCCGGCTCTAAGTATTTTGTCCTGAAATAGTAACAACACTGTAGGGATACAGTGCAATATATTTTTCACGAATTATATCTATTGGGGCTTTTGTACCCCTAAGGATCGGCATCTCAACTCCATTCATCTTACCTCTGAGAATATATGGGTCAAGAGAACCGTATTCGGAATTAGTTTTTACTCTATAGATTCGAAGGTATGTTTCTTTAATTTAGGGTATTGTGGTCGAAATTATAAGATCCACAATCAAAACACTGGGGACATTGTCTTTTTTCGAAACCTTGATGATAGTTACGGTTTCTATGTTCCATTGTACTCACAGGATTATTCTAGGATACATTTTTATTTGGGCTTATCAAAAGATTGTTTCACTTTTTCATTGAGCCTCGAATATGACAATAGAATTTTTTTCAAAGGTTTTTTCCCAAACATTTTCATATTAATCTGTTTTATAAGTGAGTTCAACTGCAGATAAAATACCACTCCATTAGTCCAAATAGTTTTCTTTAAATTCAATTAGGACCTTTTCTTTTCTTTAATTGATCCATTATTATTAAATATTTAAATTGCACGAAAGTAGTAATATTTACTCGAACGCCACCCTTCAAAATAGGTCAGAAGTTTGTAATGGACATACTCTTCACGTACCACACCTGTTTCCTACAACTGCATATATTTATACGATTCAAGAAATTTAAAATATATCAAGTACTTTTTATTTATTAGTTGAACCGCAATAAACTTCTTGAAGAACCTCATGCGGCTAACAGCCTTTATTCGGCTACTGTTGTTCAAAACCACTCCGTCTCCGTCCCATTCCATTGTCCAATAACTCTCGTTCTCTCTGGCTCTCTTCTCGTCTCCCCCTTTTCTGCCCCATTGCAATTTGAGGCCGTAATGATTGGTTATTTCCTCCCAGACGAAATCAATTGCTTTTTTTTGTGTGGCTATTATGTTTGCTACACCGTACACAATTAGAAAAACTTTAAAGCTCCCGGCGATAAAAGGGTTAGCTGAAATTATGTTTGTTGCTAAGAGCTTGAAGGAAGTAGATACAACACCACTTTTAAATAACACAGTTGCTTGCAGAAGTAATGAATGTCCAATTTGAAGGAAAATCAACTGGTCCAAAGAATTATTGAAACTAAATTTTTTTTCTCTATACCTGGACGTATATACTGATATACAAGATTTGTCCCTGCTGCTTATTTTCATACGTTACGTAAGGAACAACGAATCTCATGAAGATGTATTATTTTGTGAGTCATTTATTCAAGAAACTAATGAATAAATATTCAAGACTTTCGACACTTACGTAAAAATCCAAAGATTTAGACTGGATGAAATGCATCAGGATATATACAGGTGGTACACCGGCTATGTGTTGTAAAAAAAAACAGTATTACACAAAAGCAAGAAGATACACCCACACACAAATTAATGCTGAAATAAATCTAAGGAAATATTTGTTTTTTTAGCCTTGTTATCCTTTTTTTTTTTTTTAAATACTTGAGTTGTCTCTCAAATGATTGTTTGTTGGATCTGATAAATATGTTTCTAGTCATTTCTATGGGCCTATATTTAATTTTTTTTTTTTGAGATTTATTTTTAATGGCTGTCACTAATTAAATCATAGTTTTGATATGAAATAAAAAAAGATTACATCAAATCGGATTGGAATTCTCAAGACGAATGCTGAAAATTGAGGATTTTTCATCTTATCGTATAGAACTAATGAATCCATTTATTTATTTATTTGCATTTGTTAATAGGCAGATCTGTGAATGTTTGAGATAAAAGGTGTTTATAAATTTATCCCAGTTCTTCAATTTTATGTTTAATTATCAATGTATTTAGTTAACTTGAATTATTGAATTCAAGTATGAATTTGAATTATTATACAATACAATCAGCAAAATAATTTTTTTTAAATGCGTATTTAAACATCGTGATATTACTTAGAAATTCCTTCAGGATCATTTCTGTGTTTGGAAGCCTCCTCTAATTTTCAGAATAAAGTATTTCAACTACAAAATCTGCTCCTACTGCTTTACCTGTGAACATCGTCATAAATGATGTCATTTTAAAAATAAACAATGTTCATCAATAGTTATACTTATATATTTATAAATTAATACTTACAAAGTGAAACTATTATATTCTTATATTATTTTAATAATGAAACTTGCTATGCTGCTTAAAACTTTCTAACTCGTTATAATTAATTATTTTTTTTAAAGAATTTGAATTGTTCATAAATTATTAATGTTAAATTTTTGTTTGGGTTCCTTTCGTGAATCTACTGTAATTATTTGAGCAATTATTATGGACAAATTACGAATTTACTCTAATTATGAAGAGTTATTGTGTCTGTTATGGGCCGTTATTCATCAAAAAAGATATTTTTAAAAAAATTATTATATTTGGTGTTTAAAACTGTGAAATCTGTCCCAAAACATTTTCCAAATAAAAAGAAGCAGATCCTTATTTCATAATTTCAGAGTAAATATTATACGATTTGCAAAAGCATTTTAAAAAGAAACATTTATTTTTTTTCCCCATAGGCTTATGCGATTCACTGAAATTAAAGTTTTGTCTTGAAGACAATAAAGTTTGCACTTAATTTGTCACAGTTTGAGAAAGTCTACGATGTACAATGTTCATAAAAAAAATTGAGAGAGAGAATCAGAAAATTTCACCAAAAAATATTGAGAAGAAATACTGTTAATTAGATTTATTTATCTATTGAAATGATAAAATTCAGCTTTTTCAGTTGTACTAATAGACAAGATCATTTTTAGAGAATTTAAACTTTCTTTGTCAATAATATCCATAGATGGCAGCACGAATACAATCCTAGTAGAAATAGGACAATTCTAGCCATGGTTTCATCACGCCTCAAAATATGTGGAAAAAGTGCATATTTTTCTTTTTAAAAAAAGTCTAATAAGTTTTGTATCATATCAAGTAATTAGTAAAATATTTTAGCAAAGTTATTCTTTCCTTAAAACGAGTCTGAATTGTATCTTCCCTTCATGACATATATTTTTTTAGTAATTCATTTTGACGAAACGGAAGGCGCTTTCCAATCAGTTATTGAAATTTTATGTAATGTAAATCATCACAAAGCTTTTCCCTCTCCCATAAAAAACAAATTAATGCATTAAAAATAGTTAACACATAAAAAACAAATTAAAATATAAACTCATTTTACTTGTAGTAAATATTGACAAAATGTTACTAACCAATGAGTTCGAGTTCATAAAAACGCATACACATCATTGACATATATATATATATATTTCTCCATTTTTTTCTTAAAAATTTCTTTCTTCTTGATTTTAGTTTGTATAAATGCTGTAAATGACATGGCTTTCCGTACTAATATATTATTCATTATTTCAAATATTTATATAAACTTAATTTCTTTTGAATACGAATTAAATAGTATTTAAGACATGAAAGTCAATGTCAATCTTTTTTTTCATTCCAACGTATAGCACAAATTCTTGAACAGTAATCCAAGCTCAACATTTTTTAAAGATATTTAATGCTATTTTAATAAATTGATCATCATACGAAAGGAGTATGATATCTCGGAAAGTTGAAAAGTACAAACAGTGAAAAAAATTACATGATTAAAAACAAGTACCAAAATACCAAAAATTTAATTCGAGGATGAGTACCAAAATTTTAATTCGAGGATGAGAAATTAAATTCTCTATTTCGAAATGATTGTGTTAAAAAACCAGAAGTAGGAGTTAAATGCTAAGAAGATGTAGTAGTTTTATGTTTTATACCAAACATAAAACTAATGTATCTCGATTTCTTAAGAAAATCAATTTTATATATCAGATCCGTAAGATTCTTATTAATCCAAAATACAAAATCAGGCAAATTATTACAAAAATCTTACAAGATTCTATTAATGAAATTCTATCATTAAAATAGTTTAGATATTATTAAGAATGTAAAAGTCAAAGATTTATTTGCCATATATAGTTATGATTTTGAAGACCTTTGAAATTCTATAGACATAGATGATCTTGTAAAGATACTATTAATTATTTTTAAGAATTATTATATTAATGAATTTATTTCTTATGATACATTTAAATCTTTTGTTAATATTGTACTTAGAGAGAACTATATTAAATATAACGGTAAATATTTAAGCAATATAAGGGTATTCCACAAGAAAGATTTACGTGTGAGTAATAGTGTGGCAAATATTTGCTTGAACAAAACTTGTATTACTTATGAGCATAATTAATATAGAGATAATTTTATTATTTATAAATATATAGATAATTTACTTGGTTTGAATTATATAAGAGTGGTCTGAAAAGTTTCCGACCTAACAAATACACAAGACATTATTTCTTTAAATATGTTTTTATTTTTCTACGTAGTCTCCTTGTAAGCCTACACACATCTCCCAGCGATGCTCCCATGTCTTTAACTCGTCCAAATAGTACTCGGCGTCTTTCTCTGAAAAATAATTGCTTACGAAGATGATGGCCTCCTCATTTGACGAAAATCTCTGTCTTTCGAGAGCAGTTCTTAGATTAGGGAACAAAAAGAAATCGCTTGCGGTTAGATCTGTTGAGTAAGGAGGGTGGTCAAGAAGTTCAAACCGTAATTCGGAGGTTTTCACAGCGGCAACCGTTGAAGTGTGAGACAGAGCATTGTCTTGGTGAAACATAATTTTTTTTGCAGATGTGGCCGTATGCGTAGTATGCTCCTGTAATGATTTTTCTGTTTGAAGATAATCGATTAAAATAACTCCATCACTTTCCCAGCCGAAAAAGTTTTTGCTTTTTTTGGAGCCCATTCCCCCTTCGCAGCCCACAGTTTTGACTGTATTTTTCTTTCGGGCATATAATGGTGTATCCAAGTTTCATCCACAGTAATTGATCGATGCCAAAACTCTGATTTATTGCGCCTAAACTGCGTCACCAGAGCTTTGGAAATGTTCACTCGAACAAGTTTTTGATTCAACGTGAGCAAACGCAGCCAATGCGCGGGCAGCTTTCCCATGCCAAAATGTGACAAACACTTTCTTTGAACATATTCATAGCGTCTGCTATTTCTCTCACTTTAATTCAACGGTCATCTAGCACTTTTTGGTAAACTTTAGCGATGTTATCGTCAGTAGTTGCAGTTTTTGGGCATCCCAAACTTTCATCGTTCCCCAAGCTGGTATGGACACATTTAAATTCAGCTGCCCAAAATTTCACGGTGGTAAATTATGGTGCAGAGTCCCCGTACACAGCGTCTAACTCATCTTTTGATTTTCTTAGATGTATCTCCTTTAAAAAACAAATATTTAATGACAACTCGATACTCGATTTTTTTCAGTTTTCACAAAAACACTCACATCGACTAGCTCAAACGATTGTCAAGCAACAACTGAGCGTCAAAAAAAGGCTGAAATTTTGGTGAGTACCTGTCAAAAGAGGCCAAACCACATTCTCTAATTTTTATTGACGAGGGCTGCAATTTTTACAATAAGGGAGGAAACTTTTCAGACCACCTTTGTAATAAGTCTTCTTAAGATAAGCCTAACTAATATTTTTATACCTACATATTTAAATCTAATTTAAAATAATAATAGTAAATATGAAACAGAATATTTTTAAGTTGTTCTATGTAATAAAAAATAATTATTATAAGGAGTTTCTTGGGAGTGACATCAATGCAAATTATTCTATTAATTTTATTAATATATAATTAAAATCATTAATATATATATATATGTGTGTGTGTGTGTTTGCAAATATAATTATTTACCATCTAATTTTGGGAATAGTTTATATCCGTAATAAATATTTATAATTATAAATCTTGATTTTGTTAATATTTTTAAGAAAATAGTTTTAATTAAAAGCTCTGCCATGAATGGCGACTTATTTTTAGATCTCTATCTTATTAGGGATTTTTTGAATTTTAATTATTTTAAAGAATGTTTATTTATTACTGGACAAAAAATATGTTTATCATTATTTTTCTTGGTATTTAGGCTTTTTAAAAATATTTTCAAATTTGGTGGGATAAGCAAATTTGAGTAAATAATAAATATTTTTTTAGAATCTTATAATCAATAATTTAATCAATCAAACGCTTTAGGCGGTAACAACTTTCCGGATAAAAGGTATTATCGCGCCATATTGGGAATAACTTGTGCTTGCTTATGAGGTAAAAGTTTTATAGATCTTTTTAAATTAAAATCATTTAATTAAGTGTATAAAATAATATATAATTTTCCCTAATGGATTATGTTGGTTTACTTTGGTTCAAATAAATTTGTTTTCTTTGTTTTTCTTTCTCCTTTTTCTTTGGTTGCACTATTATTTTAAGTTGGGATTTCTGCTTATTTTGGCTTTATAACTTCCTGTTATAATGTAATTTTCTGAAGTGCGATGTATGGGATCCTTAATTCTATTATATACATATTTTCTCAGTAGCAAGACTGAGACAGTTTAGAATTACTTTATCAACATTTCTGAATTTCACTTCTTAATTCTTTTATCTTCAAAAATGCTTTATAGGTCTTGATATATTGTATTTTGTTGTGATTCCTTAAATTATTGGTTTTATATTTTAATTTTTAATTATTTGCATGTTTAATATGTATTTTTGAATATTATGTAATATTATAGTTTCAGCAATTTAAGAACTTTTTTACATTTAATACTTTGTATGTGTGTATGTTTTAAATTACAGATATTCTAATTTAAACTTTAAAGTTTTTTTACTGTATGTTTTTTGCAATTTTATAATACTTGTAATTTTATAATTTCAGTAGTTATTAATTTTATTCAGTTTTTATTAGTTATAATTTGTAGCTTATTAGGAATTTATATTCATATTAAAAATGTATGTAATTAACACACACACACACATATACACGCATGTGTGCATATATAAAGAATATTTTTTATAAAAATAGAAAATTTGTAAGAATTTAAAACAAAAACAACAAAAAGAGAAAAAAAATACTTATGAAAATCAACCAAAAAATTTACTGAAGTAATAGAATTTATATATATATATATATATATAATAAGAAAGAAAAAATACAATTAAATATCTTAGAATTTAAAAATAAAGTTATTCGTAAGACTTTTCTACACAGTCACTATCCAAAGTTAATCATGTCTTCCAGTTTTTTGGAATTTCGAAGGCCGTCATTGTAGAATTTGCAGTTTTTTTTTGTTTTTGTTTCTTTTGTTTGGTTTTCTTAACGTCGCACTAGAAGCGACACGAGGGCTATTAGCGACGAATCTCGTAACTGAACCTCAGTCAAGTGAAGAGGACGACACCTGAGTTGGCATTCCCCTTCTCAAATTTCTAACGGAAGGACTTTGGGCCCTGATGGATTTAATGTGCATCAGCCCTGGGAGTCCGCTGCTTTAACCACCAGGCAATCGTGGCCGTAGAATTCAGCAGATTGAGCTCTATCTTCTCCATACAGCGGGCTACTTCAACCTACGTCTTCCTGAAACCAAACAAATCAACATTAATAGCTATAACTTACAGCATTATGTATAAGGATTTATAAATATGGAGAATAAATTGTTTTTAGGTATCTCGGTTTTTCACTGTAATAGTTAAAACTTAGTGGTATTTCCTTGTAGTGCTGAATGTAGTAATTAATGCATCAAAGATTTGTTTTGAAATTGTAAGTTTTAAAATTAAGACAAATGCTACTAATTATAATATGATTCGTTAGACTGTAGTGTCATATCTATTTAAATTCTGCTGTATTTAGTATTGGATATTATTTTACATTTATTAGAATTCAGAAGTGTTCATGAATATCAGTCTTTACAGTATTTATGGATACTGAAGACCCTGAAACGGTTTAAGTTATTACGAATTGTACTCACTGTTAAATAATAAGAAGAAAAATCATAACTTTTTTAAGAGTTGAAAATTTTTTCCCGATTATAACTTCTTTCATAATCAGGAAAATAATTGCATCAGAAATATAAAACGGATGGAGTAAAGAACAGAGAGAAAAGTGAATATTTATTGAAATGATTACTTCCTCGATTATCCATTTTTCTCCTGAATTATTTGTTCCATGACGCAAATCTGTTTTATTTCATTATATTGTATACTACATGATTTGTAGCATTAATTCTACAATAGATACTTACTAAATGACTTAACTGCTCAGTGATATGGAAATTTCATTTCATACACTATGTCTCAACTTTTCTTCATCATGGTACATAACAGATGGTTCTATCCAAATTAATAAGTGAATTTTGGATTAATGAATACATTAATTCATTTACTGAATTTTCATAAACATTAATAATGAAAAAAATTGGATCAGTGGATAAACTGCTTAGTTGAATATTTAACTATACTGAGCAACGCAAACTAAATAAAACTCCCTGAGTGGATTTGAGATTCCTTTCACTACTCTTTTCTGTTCCACGTGTTTCTGAAACAACCAGGGAAAACATTTATTCAATAGTATGATGAGTGAACTTGATTATATCCTGAGTATTAAAACATACGTAGTAAATAAATTGAAATTTTATTCTGTTTTTTTGTTTGTTTATATAAGTAGATAAAACGCGTAAGCGAATTATTATTCATATGGTGTCAAGGATATCTTCATAGAGAGATATTAAATACATATTTCAACATAATGAATCCAAGATCTGATTTCAAAAATGAATAAGAGAATGATTAGTTATAAAGAGCTCCATTTCGAATAAGACATCTTTCGTTCCACTAATACGCTCCACGGTCTCTTTATTCCTAGAATTTCTTCGTATTAGAAGATATTTAGACATAAAATTCCTTCGCCCTCTTGATTATTCTGAACAGCCTCTTGCAATAATTGATGATTTGAGGAATAGCTTCGAAACTAGATCCAAGTTATTTATCCTTCATAAGAATATCAGACCCGGGATGACTTTATATCAAGATATTAGTAACAATAAAATATACACATTTTAAGATAGTTGCTTGAAAAAAGAAATAAAGCAACAAAAAAAAAAAAAAAAAAAAAAACGTTTTTATTAAAAAATTTGTTATATATTTTCTGTACAGCGTTTTTTTTTTTATTTTTTGGTAGTGTTGGTGGGGACACATTTAATTCATCTGCATTTCGTTAGGATTATTTTTTAAGTACAGTAACCTCCCTTTAATCCGGCATTCGACAGTTCGGCATATTCCACAAGCAGCACAAATCGAGTCATTCGCTTTTGGATTCCCACTTGTGGATTTGAAAGTTTGTTGACCTAGACCGTCAGGTTGAAACACAGCTCTGCTCGCATTTTTGCCCAGATTTTTTTTTGTTGTAAATATCAGTTTTCATTTTAATATAGTATTTCTTGTTTTCTAGAGGGTTACATAAGACGTTTGAACGATATTACAAATGTTTACGGGCTGTGTATTGTACAATACAATATTCTCAAAGGCCAGCAGGTATTTTTCAAGTGTTAATAAAACAAACAAAAATAGGCATGTGACTAGAGAAGTTCGCATCAACTTGTTTTAAACATCATTGTACAACTTCAATTTTTCTTTTGTACTATATTAATAGTTAAAATATACCGGTTATGGTTAAGAGGAGCGAGTAAGGAGAGGAGCATAAGAGAAAGTAGGAGTAAGGAGCATAAGAGAAGAGGTGGAAATTCAACCCCTCTCCTTTCCGATAAAAGGTTATTTGAAGTACCTTCTATCTACGAATTGATTAATTTATTGTTTATTAATTTTGCACTCTCCAGCACTGATAAGATAAGAATCGAGGAAAAGTATGTTTTTTACTGATTAGCGAGTCGTATTCCTACATAAATTTAATTAAATGAATTAATTGGAAGGAATTAATACTATCTGAATGAATTAATTGGAAGCAAATTTTTATTCTTCTATACAAAATTGTCGCATTGGATATTATTTAGTTGATTGTGCTATTTTCTTACAGGATAAATACATCAAATGAAATAACTGATATACTGATTTTACATTTTTCATTTGATTAAATGAATTAATTGAATTAATGTAATATGAATAAAATAGGAAAAAAGAATGAAAGAAAAATGATCCATTACATACTTAATGAATTTTTTTTTTAATTTCTTGGTTTATCTTATTTCTAAGAAAATGTGAAATATGTTGATTTGCTTACTTACACTTCTGTGACGTTATACCGCATGTTACATTTAGACTCTGAGAACACTTATGAAGCATTAATTTGTTGAAAATGACATAATGCTTTTTATGAGGACTGGGATTATCTGAAAATAAAATATCACATTTCACAAGTATTAGACATAAGTGTGTACTGTATACTATTTTCACTTTTGAATCTCATTACTGCTAATTGTCGAACTAAAATGCACTTTTTTTTTTTAAAAAAGAAAAATATTTTTAAAATCCTGTCTACCAATTATACTGAAATAAATAAATAAATAAAAAATAAATAAAATAAATAAATAAAAACACACACAAACGTGTGTGAACGAATAATGGAGCCAAGAAAATGTACCTTAACGAAAAACTAAGCATCTGCATGATTGCCAGTCATGCAAAAGACACTTTACCATGGACAACCTACCAAATTATTATTGTTCTGTGGTCTTAAAACGCTACCTGGGGTGTAGGAAAAAGAAAGAAAAAAAAAAAAAAAAACAGTTCTGACGTATTTCATTACTGTTACGAATATACGCCAAGAAATGCTGTATTTTTCAATTATTTAAAGCATAATTACTCTGAAAAAAATGTTATAAAAATTTGCTAAATGGATTGGAATTTAAAATATAACATGTAATACAGCCATTTAACTCCATATAATAAAATGTAATGTTTAATTGTTTCGTTCAGTGTTATTGGTAAATTTTTTTTTCATTTATCTATTATGACTTAATTATAGAAATATTTATTTACTTAAAAAAATTATGTTATATTCAATTTCATAAAATATCAGTTGATGTTTTTACAATTTTTTTTGATAAAGTTAACAAAAAAAAATTTTTTTTTTAAAAAAAAAAGGAGCATTCTTGGTAAAATTGGATTGCTCTGTATGGCAAAATGGGCTTTGCTCTATTTTGGATGTAAGAAAGCGATTTTTTTTTTACATTTGTATATATCGATACATTCTTAAAACTTTTCTGATTAAAAAAAGTTTAAAAGTTTCTACTTTCAAAAAAAAAAAAAAAAAAAAAAAAGAAATTTGGTTTACAAATTTATTTTCTAACATTAAAAAATGTTATATAGTTTAATGTTTTCTTCTAATATCAAAAATGTTTCTTAAATTTTATTTTCGTGTAATAATAAAAGTAGTTACGCTACAAATTATTATATGTTTAAACTTACTATGTTTATTTTTAAATGATAAAAAAGATAGTTTTAAGAAATTCTAATATTTAAGATTTACTGTCTAATTTTAAAAATGTTACATTAAAAATTTATTTACAAATATCAAAAATATGTTATATTTTTGGTTTTTAATTTAACATTAAAAATTGTTGTTTCAAATTTATTTTCAAATGTTACTCTAAAATGGATTCTTATACGATAATTCAAGTTTGATTTAATTTTTATTCAAATTATCAATACGTAATCCATGCTTTAGTTTTAGCACATATATGCTTAACCTTTTTACTGTTTGGCACAATAATATCAGCATCTTGATACAATTTTTATTGACAATGTAGCTTGTAGGAATGTTCATTTGTTTTTAAAGCTAAGTGAAACTCTGATTCTTTAGGTGATTTTTTTTTTTTATCTGAACAAATCTGTTATTAAGTTTATACTGGGAATACGAGGTAAATGGTGGACTTTGTAGGCAATTCCTCCCTCTGGAATTCAAGATATAATAAAACGTTTATCTTTTAAGAAATACTGAACGTTTTTCGCAGTTTGTTGATTTTCGAACTGGTGCAGTTTTTAAAATTTTTAAGCTGTAGATCAGATAGAATTATTTGATTGGTTATTGGATTTGGATAAACAAATACATGAAATGCTTCGTAATAAAGGTATATCACAAAGTAAAAGGGCAAACTGACATTTACAAGTTCTTCAAACATTTGTGAAAAGTCATCATCTTCAACGAGAAGTGGCAGGAAAAAAAAAGCAGTGGAAAATAAAGACCCAGGAGATTTTTTAGTCTCAAAAATTTTAAAAGCTGCTAAATCCGATAACCGATTAAAAGCTCAGTTTTTTAAGATTTTATAAAGATTTTTTAAGTTCAACTAAATAGTATTCAATGAAGTATAAGCATCTTTGTGTAAAACATAAGAACTTATAATTAAAAAAAATGTTTCCAATCAATTTACAAAATTAAACGAAAAAAAAAATTAGAGTTCGGAAATAAGCATAACAATTTTGATGTTTGAAAAGTATTTTTAAACTTCATCTATACAATATCCAATCTAGCAAATTTGCGAGTCAGAATAAGAACTTACTATTAGGATTTGTTTCTAGATATTTTATTCATATTATATTAATTCAATTAATTAATCTAATTAAACGAAAAAAGTAAAATCAGTATATCAGTTATTTTATTTGATGTATTTACACTGTATGAGAATAACACTACTCAACTAAATGATATCCAATCCAGCAACTTTGCATAAAAGAATAAGAACTTACAACTAAAATTTGCTTCCAATTAATTCATTTTCACAGATTGTATTAATTCCTTCCAATAATTAAATTTATGCTCCATTTAATTAAATTTATGTAGGAATACGACTCGCTAATCGGTAAAACATGCATTCCCACAATCCTTATCTTATCAGTATAGGACAGTGTGATATTAATAAACAATAAATTAATCAATAAAACTATAGGCGGTCCCTCTAATAACCCCTTATCGGTAAGGAGAGGGGTAAAATTTCCACCTCTCTCTCTTATCACCTTCTGCCCCTTACTCGCTCCTCCTGGCCCAGAACTGATACATTTGAATCATTTGTGTTTCCATTAATACAAGAATATTCAATTAAATTAATGTTCAGTTTTTTGTGAATTTAATTTTTTTTAGTTTTCTGAATGACGAAATACTTTGTCGGATATTTATATCATCTTCATAGGTTCAGAATGTGCTTAAGCACGTTAAATGCATATTTTAGTCGCTTAAATTTTTATCTGGAGTGATTTATCTTTGATATTCTCGTTAAAACTATATATCGACGCTCAATAATCCGGTAAAAACCACTTGTGAGGCACGCCCGGGGTCCCGAACATGCCAGATTAAATAGAAATAACTATATTAGGGTCATTTTTCTACCATTTTTTCCTTGCGAGGAATTGAAATATGTTTACCTGTTCAATATTTGTTATTCCTTCTGGAAAGACATAAATCTGAGTCTATTAGCAGTTTCAGATAATGGTTATAACGAAGGTGACCAATCGTCCTCCTTTTGTAAGTTCTGCCTTTCCTTGAAAAGTGTCCTCCTTCTTGTCCTATTTTTCGATATTTTAAAACTAATCTGTTATTCTCTGTATTCAGAGATGCCGCACAAAGCTGTTCCGCAAAAGTTAAAAAGAAATTTTTTTTAGGATATTCAAAAGTTAGGCAGAGAGATGGCGCTCTCTCTAACACCTGTTATAGAGCATATTGTACCATTATTTGAGCCTCTCTGTTCATTTTTTTAAGTTTAGATAAATCTCATAAATTTCTTAAATATTTTTTCAGTTTTGAAATATCGGAGATATTAATATATTTTGTACATAATCAAGCACCTATTTTCCACAAAATGATTCAAAATATTGAAGGTGAACATACTAAAGAAATTAGTCTTATTTTAAGTGATTTCGACCTTCAATATAAATCACGATTTGAAGAACAATTTATTCCTTTATTGATAAAAAGAAAATTGTCAAACTAAGAGGAATCAAATCCGGACATAGCGGAAAAGTGCACCATAGAAGAGCAAAATTTTTACCAAACATGTTTCCAATATATATAGAATATAGTCTGAAACATATATAGCAGGAAATAACAGTTTTCAATGGTATTTTTTTGACTTCATCGCAAGTAAATTGGGCAGATATTGAAAATTGTGTTGAGGTTTTATCGATAGAAATGCCTGATATTAAAATCTATGACAATTGTCTTCTTGAAAAAATTAGAAGACTGGATGTATATTTAAATTCTGATAAATTAGAACAATGGGAAAATCACCATGTTGAAATTGATAAAATATGGGTGGAAATATTTAACCATTTCAAAAATAAACACATTCCATATGAAAATTTAGTTATTTTAGTTGAATTTATGTTATGCTGCAGTTGAAATATTTTTTTTCCATTGGTAATGATTTTTGGACAAGTGAGAAATCAAGATTGAATGTTGATACTCTAACTGCATCACTTCCCGTAAAATTCAATATGAAGGATATTTTTTGCTCAGAAATTTCCAATATATTGTTAGAAAATGATATATTGACAAAAAATAATCATTCAACAGAAAAGTAATCGTTTAATTAATTAATTAATTAAAAGGGATGTAAGCATAATTACTGTATTTTTTGGTTTGAATTAATCAAATGTTTGATTTATGTACTTTTTCTTAAATTTTTTCGACCTACATTCTTTGTAAAAAAATTGATCACCTTATAATAACACTAAGAATTATTTTTACTTGTTCATCCATACAAAATAATTCTTAATTTTACATTACATTTTATTTGTACGAACCAATAAAATGTAACGCAGAACTCTGTTTTAAAAAATGTTTCTTTTTAATTATAATACTATTATTTACGAAAACAATCTACTAATATTATTTAACTTACATTTATTTATATTAGTTGAAAGTAATTTATTCGTTCAGGGATATAAATGATATCAATGATCTGTGTTATAGCCCGTGATTTGAGAGAGCATAATTTTTATAAATTGGATATTTAAGTGGTCTAAATTATGTTTGAACGAAACGAAACAAAGACCAGATTGGTCTTGAATTTGGATACAATATGTAGGGAAGGGGTTATGAAAGTATTTTAATTTTAAGATTTTTCTTTGGAGGTGAATATTTTATATGGGCGAGTTACACAGATTTAAAAAGTAGGTATATGATTTAGAAAATACACTGTTAATTATAGAAATAATTTTATAGTCAGAAAACTTTTTTTATGTAACTTAACTATTCATTAAAATAAACACAGATAAATACGTATTTGTAATGGGATTGAATGCACACATTTTACTAAAACGTTCCTTTAGTCATATGACTATGTTTCGAATCGTGGTTTATATACTGCGATTTCATATAATGTCAATGCAATAATAAGAAATCTAAATTAATAGCAATACAGTTAAATCAAGTTAAATCAGATTAATTGGGACCACAACCATGATATCGAAAATCCACGTTAACCGGATAATGGGGGAGGGGGGGGGAGAAATGAAATGAAATAAGACATACAGATTTTTTTAAATTGAACAAATCGAAAGATAAAGATGTCTATTTTGTGAATAATAGAGATACGCTTCAAATTCTTTTATTTAATTTTTTTTTATTTAGACAATGTAGTACCGTATGCCATTTGTCTCTGTTAGAGGGGTAACTATGGTTTTATCGACTTAGCACAGAATATTGGTAAGCTAGACAAACCCTCCCTTTTCTTACATAGCTGTTAGAATATTTCAGAAAAGACTATATTTTTTTCAAAATACGTAAATGAAACCAATAAATGTTATAGAAATCTCCAGATCGCTTCTTTAATTGATGAATAAAAGTTCTTCGAGCAGATTAATCCGGATTACTTAAAGGGATCCGAGTCAATTAGATTCTACTGTACTTTGTTTATGAACCTCCTATTTTAGTAAGTTTGTTTCAGTTAAGTGTAATAAAAAATTAATTTTCCATTTCAGAATATGAATTAATCAAATATGTGTTTATGTGTAAGAATCTTACACATTACACTACCAATTTTTATAAAATTACGTTACTCTAACTTTATGATTGCTAATGGATAGTTTACCTTCATTAACAATAATTACAATACAATCTATTTCATATTTGAATTTAATAACTGACCCATAATTTTAAGTGAAGGGATTTACTCGGCCAAGTTTATCTGTGTTCAAATTTTCAGAGCTAATCAGAATTTACTTCAAAGCGATGGAGTACAAAATAAGAACTTTCTAAATCTAGGGAAATTGTGTAGCAAGTCTAATTTAACGCAAGATGTCTTATTAAACTGGTAATTACAAACCTTTAATTTTCCTGTGTCGAATTAAGTCACAGGAAACGATTTCAATTGAGAGAAACGGAAGTACCATCAGTGGCTTCCGAAATCTGATCTCTGCCAGTACAAGACATTCTGGAATCCTTTCCATTTGACTCTGGATTCATATCCCAATAAATGGACAGGAGACAATCATCACCCAATTAGAACCGGATTATTCTTACAATCTAGCTACCACAGCATTAACATTTCGACTAAGTCGATGAATATTGGCAGGGGAATGCAGGAACGTTGGCCTTCGCAGCATTAAAATTCAATATATTGTGGCGAGGATTCTATTATTGAGTAACTGAGGATGCTTTGGATATTCATCAATGATTCCGTCTCTTTCTCTACAATGTTATTGAAATTGTCTCTCGTAGTGAGGGGATGCGTGTTTCTCGAGAATTTCTCAATCATATCTGTCCTGTAGACTGGGAGAGTTATATGTAATTTATTTCGAGAGAGCTTGAGCTTGGTTTGATTTTAATATGCATTGGATTCAAAGTTATTCTCTACTAAAAATATGAGTACACATTTTAGAGAAATAATTTGCATTAAGGAGTGTGTGTGTGTGTGAGAGAGAGAGATTTAGATATGGGAAATGCACAAGTCACTTTTATAAGTTACAGATCTAGATTAAAAGACTTAAACATTATAGAAGGATTATAATGATCACAGAAGATAGAATTCATTGTTGATAGTGTCAATTTAAGAATTATAGATAATGATCAAGGAAAAAATTTTCGAGATTGAATGTATCGAAAATGAAAGGAGTTTTCTTGCGGTTGGTTTTGTTAACGTCGCACTAGAAGCAACACGATTGATCGTCATTTTGAACCTCGGTCAAGGGACGAGGACAGCATTTGAGCTGGAACCTCCATCTCCTAACTTCCACACCCCGCTATCGGCACATTTGTTTCGAATGTGTGCACTCATAGAAGACTATTTTAATAGTCTCGTGTATTTTGAGACAATATATGAAAAAATACAATGGTTATTTAATGAATATAGGTCCCATATAGTAGTTATAGGTATCTAAAAAACAACAAGAGAACCCTTAAGTTTAGCAACGGTTCACGCATGTAGAAATTTCAAATAAATCATTTCATTCCTCTTTGCTTCAAATCATGTACTACATGCTTGGTTTCAATACAATAAATTTTGGATTATTATTAATTGTTTACATTGAATATTGATTTTTTAAGAATAATTATCTCACCAAAATGAGTAATATGAAAAACAAACACTAAATTGTATTGTTTTAAATAATTTCTGGGTTACAACTTTTAATTTGCGAGAATATCATATATGAAACTTGAGGACAAAACTTTTTTAAAAAGTATTTTACTTAAAATAGAAATACAATATCAAAAACAAGATGCAAATGTTTAATTATTTAAATAGAACTGTACTGCAACAATTAAGTAATAGACCTGTAAAAATAGGTTCATCCAAACAATGTTTTTCATTGATTAGTTTATTTTAAAAACGGACATTATGCATACATCAGAACAATAATTCTGAAATGTATCTAAGACAATTATTAATTTTAAGAAAGAAATACAACTACGCTTAAAAATGCTAATTAGGTGAATTATATCAATACAATTTAGTAAAAAGTAAAACTGCCTAGTGAAGTAAAAAAAAAGCACTAACCCTGGTATTTATTGACACAAAACATGGTTTCATGGACACTGATTGCCGTCTTGTGACATAGATTGCAATAACCTTGTAGTCAGGGTCGCAAGTTCACGTCCTGTGATGAGAACAACAACAAATTTGAAAGCTGGGGATTAAAATAAAATTTTAGAAAAATGATGTACGTCATTTTACTTAGATATTTATATTATTTTTTAAATCCAAGTTTATAAATAAACATTTCTGTGCAATTATCAAAATGAGTGTAGTAAATAGAATGAAAGAAAAGTGCACCGGGGGGGGGGGTAAGAAAGTAGGCTTGTCAACTGAATAAAAATTTAAATAACTAAAATAAAGATTTGCCTTTTTCTTTGGTTATAAATATATTGAATATTGTAAAACATTATCCGGTTCTATTTCATACATTAATATTGTAAAATAGAAAACATGCATGCCATTATGGGTGGTTTGATGCTTGAAAATTGAGTTCCTTTAAACTTATGTTAAGTTTGTCTACTTCCCTCACTGACTTCCGCAATAAGATGGCAAGGGTAGCATAGTGGTCACGGTCGCAAACTCGCGGCCGACGGCTTTCGTCGAGTCGTGAGTTCGAGCCGTGATGCCTCTAAAGACCCACCTTGGGGCCGGGGCTGATGCACGTTAAATCTGTCGGGGCCCTCAGTCCTCCCGTTGGCGTGGTGTGGAAATTAGGAGAGGAAGGTGCCAGCACGGATGTCGTTCTCGTCACTTGACCGAGTTTCAAAGTTACGAAGTCTGTCGCCAATGACTCTTTTTTTTTTTTTTTTAATTTTTTTTATTTCTGTTATTCATTTCCTGCTCTGTAAGCACATTATGAGCTTTTATTTACTTTCGAATTTTGCTGTAATATCTTGTGTTCTTTTGTCAATAAATGCTGAGTGCGGGGGTGATTGTCTCCCGGGAGGCCAGTTTGCAGCTCTAAGCCCCTTGGATGAGCTTGGTCCTCTTTGGCATTCTGCCAATAGCCCTCGTGTTGCTTTTAGTGCGACGTTAATAAAACCAATCAATCAATCAGCATTAAAATTTTGAGCAAAATGCTTTCCCCCCTTTTTTATGGCATTCCTTTATTAAAACTTTTCTTCTGGGTTTTCATAACGAAATAAATAAATAAATAAATATTAGCTGCAGTATGGAATAAACTTTCACTACTTAACAATAAAGTTACAGGAGAAAATTCAAAGGGGAATTTTTTTCCCAAAAAAATTTGCATTTATTTGAAAGTTAAGAATATTAGGCCGTCTTCGTGCAACGTTAAAAAATTATTTGACCCAGATTCGAAATGTATTTTCACCTAAATAATTATAATTTTATCAAAATCATCAAAAACCTTTAAAAATTTTTTTTGATCCTGTTTTTTTTACCCGTGGTTACCTTGTGGTCATAGTCGTGATCTCGCGGTCGGCGTTCCGTCAAGTCGTGGGCTCGAGTTCTGATATCACTAAAGACCCACCGTGTAGCTGGGCTGTTTAGTTTTAGATTTTTTTTTAGTTTAGTTTTTATTAACGTCGCACTAGAAGCAACACGAGGGCTATTGGCGATGGACCTCGTAATTTTGAGCCTCGGTCAAGTAACGAGGACGACACCTGAGCTGGTATCCCCTCTCCTAACATCCACACCACGCCAACGGGAGGACTTTGGGCCCCGAACATATTTAACTGCATCAGCCCCGGCTACACGGCGGGTCTTTGGCGTCCAAGGATCGAACCCGCGACTGAACGAAAACGCCGGTCACTAATCCGAAGCCATGGCCACTAGGCTACCATTGCCTGGGTAAAATGAAAGGGGAAGATAAAAATTGGCTGTCAAGACGAAAGGTTGAAATTAGAGGATCGCAAGGTTACCTCAATGGCACCTCACCAGTGTTTACGAAAGACAATAAGCCCCACTAAGAAGAAAAAGATCACAAGGATATCTCCAAGTCATGATGCCCGTGCTTACCTGAAGGAGGTGCGACAGAACTCGTAATTCTGAATCTTGGTCAAGTGACGAGGACGACACTTAACTGTCATCCCCTGTCCAATCACCATGTCAATGTGAGGACTTAAAGCCTCAATGGATTTATTGTGCATCTGCTTCATTACGATGGTTAGACTGTGGAATGAGAACTCGAAGCAATGACTCAACTGAAAAATCTCTTGCCGTGAGCTCGCGATCATGGCCATTCGGCTACCTCACCATTTGAAAGAAGTTTAGTTCCACAAAATATTTTAAAGGTAGTTTCCTTATAAAAAAGCACTAGGAAAAGAGTGGGATATTTAGGTATATATTATTTAAACATATAACTAAAAATTGAAACAAACGATATTGATAAGCTCACTTTTTGTGAGATTTAGTGAAACTTAATATCTTTAAAAATATACTGACATAAAGTTCCGTTCAATAAACAAGAAGAAGCAAATTTTTTTGTTCGAATGAAAATGTATGGCTGAATTATTGCTGTGCATATTTTACAATAGAGGAAAACGTTTTTAAAAATGTAGCATTTATCAAGTGAATAGGATTGTCTATTTTTAATTATATTAACGTCATTCTAAAACTGAATAACCAGTTACTGACAAAAGATTCCAAAATTCTTATGTTCGGTCAAAGGACGAAGCAGACACTTCAGCTGAAAGCCTTTCTCCAAGCTTCAGGTGATGTGGGGTGGGGTGGAAGATAGGAGAGGGAGAACTAGTTCAAATGTCCTCCTTATCAGTTGATCGTAGTTCAAAATCACGAGGTAAATCGCCGATGATCCTCATTTTTGTTTCTAAGTACGACTTTAATAAACAACTAAATCAATTAAACTAAGCTTCGGGTAGGAGAGGGGATGCTGAAGTTCCATGGTCAAGGTCGTGAGCTTGAAACATATTACGGGCTCGAATCTCGAATGTAGAGAATGTAATAGGGGCTTTTCCCCTTTTAATGGAATTGGATCTTAATAAAACAGGTTGGTTGGTCTTAATAACGTCGCACTAGAAGCAACATGAGGGCTATTGGTGACGGATCTCGTAATTTTAAACTTTGGTCTAGTGACGACCGAACGTTTTGAAGTTAACATTCTATTTTTGATAACATATATTGAGGATTTCTCTTTATCATAAAATGAAACAATTCACATCTGAGTTGAGAGTGCTATTTTGATCCATTTGAGTCGACATTTCTTGTTGTTTTGTTGGTTTTATGGGATATAGAATAACAAAGGATATAATATACTTCTCCATCAGTCTTATTTATTATCTGCTACCTAACTTCAAATATCCTGTTTCAAAGCGGAACTTCTTTAGCTTGACGTTAAGGTCGTGAGCTTGAGTTTCAAGTTGAATCTTGGGTTCGAATTCGGACTTCACTGGAGACCATTATGAAGAATAAGAAGAGTTATTGTTCATTAAATCGAAATTGGGCTTTCAAAGACACCACAAGACATGACGTGGAAGAGTGGGATGCCATCGCAACTGCTGTCCTCGTCATCTGACTGTGCATTGATACAACGGTACTGTCGTCTATAATTCTTTATACGGCTCAAGAGTGACATTATTTAAAAAAATACATATCGACACACTTGCTGTAAAACTCAATAAAATCTTGTTGCTGATTTGCTTATAATTATTATAATTTATACTCTCTCTCTCTTTCTAGAGCTTTATTAATTCTTAGTTTAGCACTGGTACGATTGGTATAATTGTTTTGAAATAGTTCGAAATATGGTATAATAGTTTCGAGCCATCATCAAGTGATGCGAACGAACGACAATTGATTCAAAACTCTACTCGCTAAACTTTCACATCACGCCCTACGATGACTTTATGATCCAGTTCATTTTAATGTGCAACAGCTTCAATATTCCTGACGATGTTTTTTATGGAATCAGAACTCGAAACTATTATCTACAGTTCAAGAAGCTGGAGACCCCATTACTAAGCTACGGTGGCTCTTTTGTTAATCACTAAATGGAAGAGTTAACTCTCGATAAATCGTATATTGTATGATAAAACTGTTTATTTGGTTTACATATTTCTTTTAACTTGGCCTGGATGTGGAAAGTGCGGTGCCAGCTTAGGTGTCGACTTCGTCCTCTGACCGTGATTTAAAATTATGTGCATATTGGCTGTGATTAACAGACCCCTTTCGAACATATATAGACAACCGAAATACCTTCAATTCACTTTTTTTTACTGAATTTAAATGTTAAATGATATATTTCATGATCTACACGCTCAAATGCTGTAAAATGTTGTCGGCTGGAAAATATTAAGATACATTTACTGGTAAGTATTAAATGGCTATATTTATTTTGAAGTGTTTTAAAACTGGTGTATACTCCCATAAAATAGCAGTTTTTTGCCTTAAAGTTTTTTTTTTTTTTTTCATTCTTAAAATTTGAATTAGAATATTTTGTGTCTTATAAATCTTAGATTATAAAAGCATAGACAGAGGGAAAAGTGATTTCACCTTTGAAGTGTTAGAATTATCCAGAAACAATTTTTTCTGAATTAACCTAAGCCACCAAAAATAAATAAATAAGTTTAAACAATAAATAAAACTCACTAACAGATTTTTTATATAAGCATGATTACACACTTTCAAATATTTACCCTATTTTAATTGAATAAAACTCTATATATAATCGAATGATTTGCAATTTAGGCTCATTCACGCCAGGGAAAGCTCTGATTGAAAATGATGCGATAGTGTGACATTTGCGTCGGCCGCTATCTCTTCTATTATCCGGAAAACGATCCATTTATCATCCCTTCCTATCGCGCCTGTTCTTTAAAGGGATGACCCTGCAGACATATAACCTCTCCGTTACGATGCGCTGGCGTCGTAAAAATGAGTACTAAATTGAAAAGAATCAAAGCTTTTGCTAATTAACAAATTACTCGAGCGAAATTAGTCTTCGTTAGGAATTTTATAGCTCTCCGCTCGGGGGAATAATTGCTCACTTTTGCTTTAGGTGCTCAAATTAGGTGACAAAAGTTCCCTCCGAACGGTTTTTAAAAATCGCTGTCCTTTCCTTAAAGTGGCGTTTAATGACTGTAAAGCAGCCGGTTCGGTGTCGTTAGCAAATCTGAAAGAGTGAGGTTGTATGAACCCGATTCATATTCAGTGGCAAGCGGCTATCTACAGCACGTTTCTTTAACGCTGTAAAACTTGTCATCATAGGCAAAGCAAAGAAATTTCTCCCAAGTTTGAACAAATAACCATCTCCTGGCTGCTACTTGAGCGGCATTTGTAAGCTTATGGCCCTAGAATGCGGCGTTTCCCTTTACGCCTATGAAAATGGTAACCTTCAATGATTTGCTATCTCTTCCGGCGACACATCAAAGACCTACTCATAGGCTCTAAAGTAGAACCGCTTGTTACCAATGACGCGTGGGGATCGTTTGCCGAAGCAGTTTGCGCAACCCCCAAGTGCTCCAACTATTGCTACTTTCTAACTAAGAAAGGATTTTATGGTTGGTTACGATTGCTTTCGTTAGAATGGGCAACGATGAAAAGTCTCCAATTTTCGAAAGTTTGAGAAATCGATACTTTTTTTTCTTTCTTTCTAATATGTTGTGGCTGTTCTTAAAATGGAATAACTTTCGCAATATTGTTTATTGAATTAAGCAGGGTTTTAAGGGGAATGATTATTTTTATATTTTAACGAATTAAAATGCTTCTTTCATTGATTATTCTATTATATTTAATAAAAGAAATTGATTATTCTATTTTTAAAGAGGAAACGGGAATGAAAATTCATTTAAAAATTTACTTAATGAATTATGCAGGAGAATTCTTAGGCCAAATGATACATATATATTTAAGCAATTATGACATAGTTCTTCAAAAACAATATAGTTATTGAATTTCAAACATTGTTTATATATTTTCTATTTTTAAGAGCTCACATAGCCATATTGAGGTGATTGTAGATCGTCTTGTATTCTTATAAAAACTTCGAGTTCCGAACCCCATTCAGCTTAAGGAATTAAAATTGATTAGTTTGTTTGTTTAGTTTTATTAACGTCGCACTAGAAGCAACACGAAGGTTGCTGGCGACGGACTTCGTAATTTTGAACCTCGGTCAAGTGACGAGGACGACACCATAACTGGCACCCCTCTCCTAATTTCCACTCCAACCGGAGGACTTTGGCTCCCGGCAGATTTAGCGTGCATCAGCTCCGGCTACATGGCGGGTCTTTAGTAGTCAAGGCTTGAACCCACGACTCAACGAAAACCGCCAGCCACGTGTCCGAAACCAGGACCTCTAGGCTACCGCGGCCACGGAATTAAAATTGAAAGAGGGATTGATTGTTTATCAACGTCACACTTAGAAACAATGTGAAGGATATTGGCGACGGACCTCGTAAATTGGGACCTCGATCAAGTAACGAGGACGACACCTGAGGTGTGGTACTCAGCTTTATAAGCTTCCACATACGCCATCGGGAGGACATGGAGCCTTAACAGATTTAACTTGCATAAGTATCATTACACTGTGGGTCTTAAGTAGCATCAGGACTCGGACCTTGATTCGACGAAATCAACGCTGGCCTTGAGCTCGTGACCATGATCTTTCGGTTACGGCGGCTACAGTGGAATAATTGAAGTTGCTTGCCGTCGTATTAAGTTCATCAGATTTTCAAAATTCCCTCACGGAATACAGAGTATGGAATCTTAAAGAGAGGAATAAGTCAGTGTTGTCACGTAAATTACAGCAAACGCTAAGGTCGAAAAGTTATAGTCGCCAGTTCATGGTCGGTGTTGTTCCGTAGAATCGTGGGTTCAAATCCTGATCCTTTTTCAGAACCGTTGTGTAGCTAGCTGATCTGCATTAAACCGGTTGAGATTTAATGTCCTCACGTTGGGAAGGTGTGGAAACTTAGAGAGGGAAGTGCTAGCTCGCAGGTGTTGTTCTCGTCACTAGATTGGGGCTCAAAATTACGAGCTTCGTCACCAACAGCCCTCGTGTTTCCTTTAACTGTAACAATAATAAAACATTCAGCTGTCATGCAAATTGTGGTATCGAGCCCTAGTAGCTTTTGCACAGCTGTAATACAATTATTCTAATAAAGCGCAAGAAGGGAAAAAAATATACTACTTAAATTTTTTTCAAGAATTTCTCAAACTTTTATATTTAATTTTTATTACTGTTTCTTCTATGGAGAAGCAGTTATTGTACTAGGAGATTTGATGTTTTTTTTTTTTTTTTTTGGATGAATTATTTTATTGAAAAGAGATAATGAGAGAGACAAACTATGGTTACAATTAAAATACCCTTTTATGATTTTGAGTTATCAAAAAATGTTAAGGGAAAAATTGATTATATATATAAACATTAATTAATTAAATAAAAGATTCATTTATAACATTAATAAATCATCCGCTATACCATTTGAATAATTTAAAAAAAACTGTATTGACTTTTTTCTGGCTAAAAACCATGGCGTCAATGAAATTTTTTATGTTTGATAACTATTTTGTCTTATTGTTTGATAACTATTCAAAAAACATTAGTTTCTGTATTATAAGTTCAAAAAAGGGCAAATTCCTTTTCTGTTATACATTAAAAAGTAAAATATCAGAAAAATTACTTTTTGACACTTTAGAAAAATCATGTGAGATGAAGAATGAAAACATGACAAAGCAGAATTATATATATATATATATATATATATATAAAGCAGCAAACATTTCAATGAGCAGCAAATGCCCCTGCAGGGGGGGGGAGATGTGCTCTTTTTTTAAAATTACCTGTACTATTAATAGAAAGGTAAAATGAAACTTAATGTTTCATTTCTCTTCAGTTATTTTAAATTTCGATGAATTTTTCAAACTCGATCTCAGTTTCAAATTTTTTAGATAAAAATGTGAAAATAATTTTAGAAATACTTTGTTTCGACGAAAATAATCATCGATGGATACTGGAATAAAGTATTTGATTACTCAATAAGTATCGTTCAGAAAGCAAAATGTAGATTTTAGTTTAATTTAATTTTTACAGTTTAAGACACGTTACGAAATCTTAAATTTATTGACTCAAAGAAAGAGTTAAGAGTGTTTCATTAACTCGCTGAGAATAATTTTATTGAATTCTTGAGAAATGTGTGTGCTTGAAGATACTTATATATATTGATTGCCTACAAAGAAAAAGAAAATAATAAACACATTTTTACACAGTATCTCATCATTCCAAACTCAGCCATGTGGAATGAAACCGACGAAAGTGGCTATAAACAAGAGTTTCTATTAACATCGAGCTAGTCGTTGGAAGCCAAAACTGTAGACAGGGATAAACGAGTTAAAGACGAACCCCCCAAGGAAATTTTAGTTCCGTTGTTCATCAATCCAATCGGAGAGTCTCTAATTGTTTTCCAGACACCATGGGGGAAAGAATAAATTCCAGCTGCATTTTTGCCAGGTGACCTTAAGAGCAGAGATGCTCCACTAGAGATCGAATTGAAGAAGAGGAAGAGCCGAGCGAGGCGAGGATCAGCGATATCGGAGGAGAAATGATCAGTTAAATCAAATGTGAAGTTGCCGTACATCACGGGAGTCAGCATCTTAATCATGTTGTTATCGGCGCTGGTCTCCCGTACGCTCCCTTGCTCCAACCAATCCAAAAGGCGGCTCCATCGCCATCTCGGATCTAAGGTAGGGGGGCCGTTGGAGCTCTGGTTTCGAAGCCGACAGATATCAAGACAGATGGGTCTACTTATTGGAGCATTATTTTTTATCCTGTAGCCATGGAGATTTAAGCTTGTCTTCTGAGAGAGCCGTCTCAACTTACTCTGCCACAACTTGCTTATTTGGCCGTCGACTAAACGAACTGCCCTTCCCAGCAACCCGTTTTTCTCTCCAATCGTTTGTTTGTTTCTCCCAAAGCAAATCTCAAACGGTTACTTTTTCTTCTTTTGATTTTTATAAGACCATATAAATCAAATTTGATAGAGACTTTAGGATTTTTTTCTCGTCCGTTCTCTTTCTCAATTGAACGCGTACTGGAATTTCCCGTTAAATTTGATGTCGCGCGAACACGGGACTAATGGGATAAAGTACATATATTTTTATCATTTATGATTCGGATGGAAAGGAGAAGAGGAAGGGAAAGATGATATTTCAGCCAATTTTTGTATGTGTCTATTTCAATCGTGATGATGGAATAAATCGAAAATGGTTCTTTGATTTCCATCATCGTATGTATTTTTTTTTATTGTTTTTGCTAGGGTTTTTTCAATCTTTTTTAAAAATGCGAATGATGTTTATTAGTTATGATAGTTTCACTGACAAAGAGGGTAAACAAAACTGATATTAGCAAGGCGATTGAAAGATTAGGTGACGCATAGCGGTATTTAAAGAGGAAAATAAATTGTAATACACATATATAGCATATTATAAATGATCACGCTTCTCGAAAAACAAATTTACATTTTCACGTATAAAATAAACATAAGTTACGAAGAAAAAATTTTATATGTTATTCGTATCATGATCAATGTAGAAGCAAATTTAAGGAAATCGTCTATCGATGAAAGTGCTCTCTTTTGACAAACTTCTGTTGAAAGTTTGAAGTAGTTCTCTAGAGTTTAAAATATTTTCATTTCATTTAAAAACACTTTTTCTAATTGAATTTATATAGGTATTTCCCTAATTTGATGCTTTAATTTTTAGTAGTAGGTTAAGCAATTTCAGTTTTCTTAATGAAAGAAAGAGGTTATCATTTTTTATTATTTTTAATTGATTTTTCTTCTCCTGTTGAATGCCTAGGTGATATTTTAAATACGTTATATAATTATATATAAAATGAGCAAATAATATTAGATTTGTCGTTAATTTTGGGAACTTGCTCTGAATTCCAGAATCGAGATCTTTTTCAATAGATTCTTTCATCGCTTTTGCGATATGAAATTATAAAGTAGTCATTCATAGGAAGTGACTAAATATAAGGACTATACAGAATTCAATTGTTTTAGTCGCTCTAAGCTTGTCTCTTAATAGATATTGATTTCCTTCCATCTGAAGATGAACAGGTTTGAAATTGTGGTTTTATTGTTATGTGTAAAAATCTAGGGAAAAAACTAGGATTAAAAATGAAAATAAAAGAAATGAAATGTTTTGAAAGGTTTAGCATCTGTTCGAATATTTGTTAAGGTCTTCACGAGAATGTTTTATCTACCCAACACACACACAACACACATTATATTTACATGCCATATGTGTATTATTACATTCACGAGTGCAAGAGTCATTATTCTGTTGATAAATTTTTATGTAAAATGTAATGCTTACCTGGAAAAATTACAGAATGTCTAGAATTTTACAGAATATTCTTTTTTAAAAGAACTTGCTTATATATATATATATATATATATATAAATCACCATATAAGTACTTTAATATATATGAAATGTGATTAAGATTTCCTGTCACAGTTAAAGAAAAATTATTTAAAAACCAATTCTATGTTGCAACGATATACAAAAGACCTATTCAGTTTCATAATTTAGAATGCTACGATGAAAGGATATATATAAAAAATATCAGTTATTCATATCTTAGTATCTCTCTCTCCCTGGTGCAGAATTTTTTTTAAAAGGTTATCTTGAAGGAAATTCCTTAATCTATCTGTTTTCTCTTAACGTTTAATTACAAGATAGTGAAAAGGACTAGTAATGAAATAAACATATTAATGTATTAGTTTTGAATCAAGTATTTACCTTTCACAAAGTCACATTCTTTTGTTTTTAGACCAAAGCCTATGATGGTCAAGCAACACTTCGCACCATCCACAAATTATTCGATTTCAATGTTTGGATTTCCCTACATTAAAAAAACTAAGCTCTATATATTTAGAAACAATTATCAACGATATAATGCATCCTTTAAAAATACGATTTCAAAGATTGATTTGATTTCCAGATATCAGAGTATAGAAAAAGATAGAACTTGACACACATTTTTCTTTCAAATAATAAATAAGATAAATTTTGTTATCATGAAATAAATAAATTGTTTATAGTACTATTGAATGCCTTGACTACAAGACAAGAATCCTAAGTTTGAATCGTTATAGGGCATGAATGTATTAGTTTTCCATAATGAATCGGTCATTCATCAGCAATGAAAGGTCCGAGTAATACTCCTACCTAAAATAAATAATACGAGTAGATTAATAGACATTTCTTTCAGAATTGAACTTTTGTTCTGTAATACAAAAAGCAATTTGTCTGTAATGTTGAGAAATTAATAATTACGGAATCGTTTTAATGCTTAATCGCGCGATACACTTGAGCAACTTCATTTGTAACTAAGTTGATTTTAGCTGATATAAAATGTGATATATTTGATTCAATGAATGTGTAGAGTAATTTATTTCAGAGCTCACCCACGCAAACATTTAAAAGTACTTGAAATTCCATTCTAAAAATATTCATTTACATACCAATAATATTTTTCATTTCAAAGTTTCCGCCGATAATTTTATAAAGATATAAGAGAGATGTATTTTAAGAGCTCATTACATTGCAGTGGCGTACACTTAAGGTGTTTTGGGGAGTTCCCCCTTCCTCTAAAGCCAATGCACTGAAATAAAAAAATTCCACAAATTTTTAATTTTTAACATAAAGACTACAAACTTGTAACCAATTACACTTTAGTAACCCCTCCCCCATGAAAGAGGTCTGTGCACGTCATCGTTGCAGTGCATACATATTTCCGTCGTTCATAAGTTAACGATATTTTTCACCTTTTTGTTAAGGAAACCCCTTTGAGTAATGGAGACACGAAATGTATTCTTTGACTATTTCAATACGGTTTTATTCTTAATAATGCAAAGGGCTCGTGTCATGTCTACTTGTAGTATGACGACATATGTCTTCAAGAGGGTAGAAAATTTGAAATTCAAGCTCGGTGACTTAAAAGAAGAGAATTTAAGAGCACAGAGAACGTATTCATGTGCAGTTTGTCAACTTTGATGAGTTCGCGTCTGGTACAACGTAGCTTTTATTCGGCATTTAAATACGACGAGCTCAAATAACAAGGAACGGCTGGGTGTCATTTTAATGATTTCAATTTGGATATCGGGGAACCAACAAAAATTTTAAGCGCTCTCTTTGTTTATTTAAGAAAAACAGTGAAAAATATACCTCTGCAAATTGTTTTATGAGCATTATTTCAACTATTTATGATTATTTTGTTTCTCTAACTTAGTTTTATTGCAATTTATTAGTAGTCTTTCTCTTGTGTTACTAAACTCAATTGGCGAAAAAGTTGCAACAATTTTGAATGTGTTGTACCTTTTTTTCTGAAACATACATATATGTATGAGTGTTTATTTTTAATTATCATTATTACTTAGCTATGAATAAGTAAATTGTTTTTCTATTGTAATTATATATAAATTTTAAAACAATAAGTTTATGTTCTGCACTTTTTACGCTTTGGAGTGATATTTGGGAAATTAGTCACGCACTAATAACAGATGCGGTAGGATTATAGCTTCGGTCGCGAGTTTCGTGATCGGTGATATAACAGTTAAACACTGAGTTCGAGTCTTGATTCTATCAAAAAGCTGTCATGTGGAACAATTGGATTATTGCACATTAGATTAGTCTGAACCTAAAACACTTCAAGTATTATGGAAGTAAAGAGAGTGAGGAACCTGCTCAAGTGATGTCTTTATCATCTTATCGTTGTTCTCAATTATGAAATTCAATAGCCCCCGTGCAGCTCTAAGTCAATGTTTATTCTAACCAAAATTATTAAACGACGATACAGGCTGAAAAATTCATTCCTTCTTTCTCTCTCTCTCTGATTCCCTAAATAATTAAAATATTTTTTCCCCCGTTTACATTAAGTTGATCAAAAATTAAGTAGCACATAAAATATGTTTTTCTTCTGATTAAGAGCAATTCTTTCAGAACTTCAGCTAAAAGGGAATAAAAGAGATCACATAAACACATTTGTGAACTAATATTACCTTAAAATGTATTCTTAGTGGAATTTAGCTTTGAAAATGAGAGCTGAACAAAAATTCAAGCAGTACTCTTGATAGTTTTTAGTTTTTACCAGTATGTAGTCAAATTACAGTATGCTTTCTTTCTTTCTGGTTTTTTTTTTTTTTTTTTGCTTTAAATTAATAATTACTTATTTAGGATTCACACATACATATAAAATGAGGAAATGAAAATAACTTTAAAGCTGTCATTTTTCAAAAAAATTGATTTACAAATGTATATTATATATTTTCTTACATTTAAAGACTGTACACAAAACATGGCAGATTCTATACGAAATAGT
>BMAW01014191.1:157777-174234 GCA_019974015.1 Nephila pilipes
TGTATTATTTGTATTTTGTTAATAAAGAGATGAACAATATCTTTCAAATAATAACACCCTTATCTTTTCTTTTTTTAAAAATATAATAAGAGGTTTTATATCCATAAGTAGTAGTAGGAGGGTATATTTCCGGAAAAAAAGTGGGGAATGACTTCATTTTTTAAGAGTTTCACCTATGGAAAACCGAGTCTTTTGTATCTCAAGTTGATGGCAAAGAAGGTTGAATACTTCAGGAAAATACATTTCCAAAACTAAAACTTTTTCCTCTCTCAACTTTTACCTCTTCAACCATTTTCAAAAACGTAAGAGGAAAGGAAGGAGGAAAGGATAAAAAAGAAAAAAGGACAGTCGGGAGTTTGGAGAGAAGTTAAGACCAGAAAAATGTGAGCGAGAGCGGAGCAATCAGTCTCGAAGGAAGTGCTATTGACAGGGCGGCCCATCCGGCTTGACTCGCAGTCCCGGACACGCCTTTTCCTTGTCCGGGACAAAACAGGATTCCAAGTCCGTACTCGCTATTAATGAATCGGCGGTGCGCTCCGCAAATAATTTTCGCTCTACCGCTGGAAATTTACCACAGTTCGGAGTTTCTCTTCCCTTTTCTGGGACGGAATAAATTTCCTCTTTTTGCTTTTCTACAGGTTGAAATAAAAAAGAAGAAAGAGGAAAGATTATTAGTAAAAGGAGAGTTTTCGCGGTATATACTCATTTTGTTTTGCACAGAGTGCACTCTAAATTAACCGTTACAGTTACTTAAATGCGTGAAAAAGGATAATCTGAGATATTTCTTATAGAAACTGTCGCAAATGAGTTCATTTGTAACTTTGCCATTCTGTTTATTTTTTTTCTAGATTTATTTTTCAAAGCATATAAAAAATTCCTAAATGGCGCATCCATTGAACTGATTAAATGTGAGAAAAATTATGGACTCGTATATTTCCTTTGTAAACTTAACTTATCTCGGTTCATTTTCTCAGTATATTTTTTAAAAAAAATTTGGACAAAAATATTTTTAAATGTAATCATTGTATAATTTAAAGATAATCAGTGGATTTTTGATATTATTGCAGTAAAAGATGTTTAATCTATCACAGGACAAATCATGAAAGCAACCCGATTAACAAAAAGGTAGCAAAGATACTTACATTTTTTGCGCAGTTTCTTAAAAATAAACTTAAATGAAAGTTTTAATGTTAATTTAGTGTTCATAATTGTTTATTTTTTATTTGTTAACAATAATCGATTTTAGCAATTACTATAAAACAACTGATTCATAATTATGTAAAATGGAATCATTCTGAAAACTAGAATAATCGCATTTAGGCCGATTACAGTACACAAATAGATTCGAGAGTTTATTTATTTTTATTCTTTTCATTAGCAGCCTTATTTGATGTTTTTTTTTATTTCGAAGAATTTTAATTATTGAATACATACTTTAACTATCATCCTACTAATATTTCATATTGTCATCAATTTATATAAATTTTAAAAAAATCCAGAAGATCAAATTCTTGAGCAATGCAAAACTTTTAAAGATGCCTCGTTTAAAAAGTGTGCATTTCCCCCTAATACATATTTCAGTATATATATATATATATATATATATATATATATATATATATATATATAGGAATGGACGCGACACACATCGCTTCATCATGTGACGTCATGGAAGTGGAAAGCGTCTGATGACATCCAATCGCCATAAGTGTAATTGCTCTGAGGAGCACTTTTTCCTATATTTAAAAGAAAATTTCTAGACGCCGTTCAATAAATTTTGCTTTCATTAAACATCAATTAGCTAGTTAATTCACCCAAGCCCCCGCAAAACTGAGGGTCCGGCCTTGATTTGAACTTAGAACTTTCGATTTAATTTAAATGAGGCCTGTAGTTCCATCATCTATCATCAGTTAACTAGTTGAAGAATTCATGAACAACATCGTAGATCTTCAACAATGAAAGACAATTCCGAATCATTGACATCAAAGACATCCATCAACATTAAAGTTCGCCGCCACCATCAAAAGACTTCTCTGAATCAGCAATATTCAAGTGGAATTACAGAACAACGCCATACATATTCAACACTGAAAGACAGTTTTGTATCATCAACATTTAAGATAAGCTATATTTTTGTCTTAAAAATTTAATCCACGAATTTTGTAAACTATGTGTTTTGAAACTAGAAGTCTAATTCAGAAATCCTGTTAATGGAACTACTTTGTATTGTTTTTAAACTAAAACAGTTTTTTTTGTACTTGGCTACAGTTCCATAAATGTTAATTATTTGGGGTTTTTTTACGATAAAAAAACTCTTCGGTTAATTGTAACAGGATGCTCTGAGATAATTTTTTTTTCATTGAGTGTTTTTTCCCTCTAAATGCTTTGAAAATTGTTGTAAATAACATTCAGATATAGCATTACTTATTTTTAAGTATGACGACGTTTCTAATGAGAGCAATGGAAGTAGAGTTGCTCGAGGTTGCAAATGATTTTGGTGTGTCAAAAACGGAATCAATGAGTAACACTGAAATTGTAAAACGAATTAAAAGTATATAAAACTATGAGGAAAAAATGGTGAAAGCTTTTTTAGAATCGGTACGGGAAAAACAGAAGACAAGGGGGGAATTAGAAGAATGGAAAACGAAACAGAATTTTGAATTGGAAGAATTACGTATAGAAACGAAACACAACTCAAAGTAAATTCGAGTATGGTTTTAAATAGAGAAGTTTCTGAGAATGAAAGAAAGAGAATACGAAAAATCCAGCTTTCGCAAATAACTCCCAAGTTTGACGTAAAAAAGAGGTTAAATGGGTTTACAACTTATAAACTTAGAACGAACTGCGGATATGGAATGAGTACCAATGGTAAAGTGGGTAGTATATATGTTAACAGTTTCACCAGCAGGTTTAAATAACATGCTTGCCATAGAAGCACCTGAGTGCGCGAACAATTACGATAATGTTAAATGTATTTTAAAGCGATATAAAATTAATGCAGAAAAAATGAAGAATTTTTACACATCAAAAATCGCCTGCTAAAACATGGGAAACTGATGTACATGAACTGTGTAGTTACTTTACAGAATGGATTACTGCCAAGGGAGTTAAAATATTCGAGCAGCTTAAAGACTTAATAGTGGCCGAGCAATCAAAGAGGTAGACACCAGATCATGTTAAGCACTTTCTTGATCGGTGGATGCAGTGAAGACACCTTTCGATTTGACAGAGATGATTGAGGAGTATGAAGTAATCAAAGAAAGTTTTAAGAAGAGAGATTTCCCAAAGAAGTTTGAAAATACAGGACCAACAGGTATTTTGAAGGGTCTCAATAACTGTCAAAACAAAGGAACCTCAGTGCAAGAGGTGAGAAACGTCAAACGAGGGAGAATAAGAGAGAATCCGTTTTAAAGGCAACCATTGTCTCTTCATTCTCAAAATATCACTATGTGGTGAGGATGCACCGTCTCTCTTCAACAATAACGCCAGAAGTTAAACTGTCTAATTAACAAGTCCAAAAAAAGACGTCTCATTTAGTCTAGAGGTATGAAAGCAACAAAAAGTGACTGGTAAACTGTCCTCCTCCTCCACGAGGTAGAAAATATCTAACGCCGAAGTGATGACCCAGGACCTGAAAACTAGATGGCAGCACAACCTAGAACTATTGGTTGCATTTGCCCCCGGCGTAAAAACACCTGCCTTTGTGTATCTAAACAAGACAATCGCACATAAATCACAACTAGAGATATTCAGACTTCGGCGTACGTGTCGACGAGAACGGCCACTCAACTAGAGACAGCTGATGACATCAAATGGAAAACTGTTCCCCGCAAAACTCAATACAACAGGGAGATGATGCATAATAATTGCATGAAAGGCTGGAAAAGTTACCTTCTCCACAAATATCAATTATAATGTTTCTCTTCGTATCATCACGATGATACTGGAGGGAGAGTATGCAGCGGCTATCTTCAACAACAATACCAGAAGTTAAAACGCTTTACTAACTAGCCCGAGAGAGACGTTTCTTTTAGTCTGGGTGGTAAGAGTGCAACAAAAAAAGACTGGTCAACTTTTCTTTGGACCCAATGGAATAGGGTTCGATACACCACCAGCACTCCAAGGCCAATCAACTCTCTCCCCCTCCACAGGGTCGTGAACCATTTAACGTCGAACGAGCTTGCGGCAGCATTTATCGTTGGCACTTCCTTTTTCGATGAGATTGGTCCTTCGGGTTCTATCACCTGTTCAGTCAACGGGAACGTTACGAATCTCTTTTGTGCAGCTAGTTCATTCCAGCAACGCGTGGATGCACTATTTTTATGCAAGATGACACTCTACCGACAATTTCGAATCCAGTGAAGCAGCTACTCAACATGCATTTTGGAAGTGATAGAATTATTAGTCGCCTTTTCCCAACAGCCTGTCCACCTCCGATCACCTAATTTGAACTTTTGCGAAGTTCTGGCTGTGGGGTTACCTTAAAATATGTGTACAAGGCTCTGATTGTGAACTTAGCTGAATGGAAAACACGCATTACGCAACAAATTTACAACATCACAACTGATACACTACTATCTGTTGTGGAAGATGTTGCTTTGCGCTTTCAACTTGTGGCAGAAAACGGTGTATTGAACAATTCTTATGCAAGTCTTAGCAGCTTATTCCCGACTTCCTTTTCTTGATAGTTTCATCACTTTTTGCTTTTTCTGCGGTTTCTGGTCTAAGAACAATTAAAAACTGATTTTTCCCTACGCGCTGTGGAACAACCTTGTCGTGGTGGATGGGCTTTGAACAACGCATGTCACAACAACATTTCCCGTCTTTTAATTAACCCCTTGTGACTAGTACAGAGTCCTCTATCGGCCCACTTTGAACTTTTTTTTTTTCGTAAAACAAATTTCCATTGTTTCACATTTGCTCGGATGAAATATCAAAGTCATTCTGACCAGCGGTCCTTTTTTTACAGCCTTTTGAAAGTGCTACTTTAATTACATATAATCACACTGTACTTACCTCTTATTAAAAAGCTCTCTATTTTAGGGACACTGAAAAAATGTTTCAAAAATAAAAAAAAAAGTAGAGAAATAAATAATAATATAGAGAGAGAGAGTTACTCTTTGTTAGTCATATTTTGAGGTTTCAAAAGCAAGTTTGTGCTCAGTGAAAGATAGTTTTAAACAAGGTTACAATAAAATGAAAAGCTAATTCCTTTCTTTTGAAAACTGCTTTTCAGTAGGGAAATAGAACAATACATAAGGGGAAAGCAAGTTGTGGTGCAATAAAAATGATACATTTCCTTATCATAGAATTAAAAATCCAGTCATTCTTCTACAATTCTCAGTAGTGGAAGTAAACTGTGTTAGCAAATTGTACAGAAATTCAAGACCAGGATCAATGGAAAACAGGCTTTGAAATTCCAGTTGTGAATGCCCTCAGTGAAAATACAACTGATAAAAATGAATTAGTTGAACTTGTCAAAATCAATGGTTGTCCCCAAGTGCAAGAATATTTAGAAATCGTTGAAAACATATGTACTGAAGACACCGATGTAGCCATAAATTTTTTTATTTCAACTATAGTTGATGATGTGAAGTTTTCCACGTGAAAAAAGCAATGAACGGAATATTTTCAATAAATTTCTGTAAACACAAAATTTTATTGTTCATTTATGCATTTTTGCAATAATTAAATTTTTGTAATTAAGAATTTTCATTTCTTATTAACTTCGAAATAAATAAATGTTATTAAATGTTATATATGTTATATTATTTATTTATGACTATATTGCTATGAATATGTTACTTATTTAAAGCTTGAAATAACATGAATTTCTAATTATAAATTACATTTTTTAGTATGTACTGTCTGAAGAAGGGACATATCTATGTAAGGGACAAAATGTCTGGTCCGTTGAGTGTTCCTTATTGAAAAGTACTACTGTATTCACAGATATATATATATATATATATATATATATATATATATATATATATATATATATATATATATATATATATATATATATATACATACATACATGTGACTGCAGCTGTTCAATCTGATCATAGAGTGGCGCCGTCTACCGAAGGAGCCCACTGAAGGAGAGCCGACTTAAACGAAACCAGAAAATATCTCGGTTCATGACTCTGACCGATTCTATGATTTAGACGCGCTGAAGAAGACTTGATTAATGTTTTAAATGTACTTGTAAATGTCCTCGTCAATAGCTGTGAAACTCTATGTTAATGTGAAACGAATAAACGTCTGAAAAGCACCCTAAAGTCGACGAATTTAGTAACATTCTACTTTCATCCCAATACTAATATATCATCATCATCATTATTGAGTTATATATATGAGAGTAAGAGTGAGTATATATAGATGAGATGAGCATATATATATATATATATATATATATATATATATATATATATATAATATATATATATATATATATATATATATATATATATATATATATATATATATATATATATATATATATACATTATATAACGTATAAAACATTAAAACATAACAATAATAAACAAATTAGGAAATAAATCTCAATATTTCTAAAATAATGCATTAAAGAATAAACTAGTGCTATTGAGTAGAAAACATTTACACCAAACACTATAAATATACAAAGAAAACAAAGAACAATGAATAAAAATAACTATAAAAGAAAAAAAAAACATTATGTACTATAGATAAATTTCCAAAAAGCAGGTAAAAAAAAAGAAAAAATTAATAATATGACAAATACCAAAATTATCAGTAGAAGAGATAAAGAAAGTGAAAAATTCAAATGTTGAAAGAAAGCGAAAGAATGAAATAAAATATAATTAATGTTGAAACGGGCTGTATTCTGTTAAATGCTGGGTTATTCAAGAATTAATAGTCAATTTTTTTTCAATCAACTTTATATTATTAAAAATAAAATAAAGATACAATTTTACAGAGAAAACAAACTCTTTGTATAATCATTTAAAAAGAAAATTATCCGAGAAAAATCCAAAAAGACATAAAAACATAAGACAAATAAAGAAACAACATTATTATACAATAAAACCAAAAAAGACCCCAAAATAAAAATAATAATGAAAACTTACATTAGCAGAGCAACAAGTTGATATAACAAGCAAACATGGTTGACTTAATTCCCAAGCTAAGAGCGAAAGGATGAGGCAAAAGATAACAATGTCAGAGCTATATAAATGTCAATGATAATCACAAATATTTCAAACATTATAATATTCTTAAAGCACAAAAAATAGCAAGATTTGTAAAAAATAATTTTAAAAAATGGTCTTTTTGGGAAGAAAAAAAAGCAATTTTGTAAAAAATTTAAAAAATATTAATTAGTAAACAAAGACAGAAATTTTTTCTGAACAAAATTATAATTTAAAAGATTAATCTATCTTACAATTTTTATATTTTAAATTTGTTTTTGAAAAGTAAGTAGAGTAACCAGTCTTTGTACGTGTAAGATAGAATTGATTCAGATTATTTTCAGTACGTAAATGCATATTAACAAATTTTATATTTCTAAATAAAAATTTATATAACCTATTTCAAAATATATTTAAGCTCTTATGACTATCAATGAAAGAAACTTTATTAATTTAGAAAAATAATTATAAAAATATAATTGCCAAAAATATTTCTAATAATTCTATTATCAACAATTTTAAAGTTAATATCTAAAAATTGTATTTCATAAGAATTTATATCAGTTTTATCAGATTTAAATAAGTAGAATAAAATGAAAAGTCCGATTTAAACTCTGGTTGAAGTTACTGCGTTATATATATATATTTGAAAGTAAGTTCGTACACCGATAAAAAAGGATTAAAACCTGAGCTTGAGCATCATAAAATTTATTGATTAAAAGATACATAATCTTTACATCTCTCAATAGGATATTGGGCAGCCATTATTTTTCTTGCATTCTGCCACACGTCATGGTGTGAATTAGTAGACGCTCTTAATAGTGTCTTGACTCAACTTATCTAATACAGATTAATTTTGGCATGAAGATCTTGTAAATTCTGTGGTAGCAAGGAAGTCTAGTCTTAACAGAACGTCCTATAGTACCCCATAAGGTTGACAGGTTTGGCAGTGTTGTTGGCCACGGCAGAGTTCTATGGTTGCAAGGAAAGCTCTTAAGATGGCCGTGGTATGAACACGTTTGTTTGTCAACTTTGTTTTGTTAAAACAGAGAACTGTGATTGGAGTTCTCAAAAGGAATGGCGTCCGATCGAAGGACCTCTCTAATGTACCTTTGGACCGTGAAAGTGACTCTGACGAAAGACAATCGGTGATCGGGCATCGTATGCAAATGCATCCCAAACCATTATATCTTATGGTAGTGTCGTATCTATATAAAATGACACCCATGGTAAGAATTTAAATAGCGTGTCCTTTAAAATATTTAAAATTATGTTTATCTCTTCTTGGTTTGATTTCAGGGACTTGAATTTTTGAATATACTTTAATATATATACACATGTCAAAATTAATAGGAAAACATTAGCACTTAGATATTGATATTCCCCCCCCCAAAAAAAAAAAAAAAAAAAAAAAAACCTAAATCAATCAAATTATGTAAACAAGACAAAAACACTATATGAATAATTACAAATTACGAGATTCTAAATGAACTATACACATGTATGTCAAAAATTACATTATTGTTAGGGAAATGGGGCACACTTAAAAAATAAGTTATCAGTACATACTTATATATACTTATTATATATTTAAAAACGTTTTATAATTACATTAATAATATTTTCAGATGATGATATTTTTATAACTGGGCCTTCCACATTTTCATTGATAGGAATTCATCAATAAGGAGCTTAATTTTTTTTAATTCAGTTCCTTCTCTTTCAATACTCAGAAGAGCAAGATAACATATTTTATCTTGACTCATAGAAGCTCTCAAGAAATTCAAGATTAATTTCACTTTGCTAAAAGATTTTTTTCATGGCTGGCAATAGAAACTGCGATAATCAACATTATTTGGATTGCGTTATGATTATTAGGAAATACTTTCTCTCTCCTCTCCGTATTGCACAATAAATTAAAGAATTTCTTTAGGTCTTAATATTTTACATTTGTCCGACTTACAAGCTACAATTCTGAAATCCAAAATTTTTTCAAAAATTTGTTGACCATCAACATTTGCCGTAGTAAACGTTTCTGAAGTTTTGGTATTTTGTGTGTGTATTTAGGATGTTTCTATCAACACTGTACAGTCCCCTTCAACGTCAAGTAAAAATTTAAACTTTTCATCAGTGCCGTGTAAGCGCGTGAATTTTTCTCCGTTTCATACAAAGGCGATCAATTGTTCCCTTGATTACTCTTTCAGTTTTCTGTTTAGCTGTTGATTCAGCATCCCTCGACATTTCACCAACCATTCTATTCTTTTTTTTTTGTTTGTTTCGTCTTGGTCGTCTTTTAGTCCAACCTTCCATTCATGACAAAGCCAAATTCCAATTTCTAGATATTCAGTTACCAAAGCTCCTCTTTCATCATTAAAATAATATCTAAGACCTTTGAAATGCAGACAGCATCACTAAATCCAAGACAGCTTGTATCCTGTAGTCTCTTTTGAACTCCATTAATAGAAATAAATACTTTATGAGAAAATCCTAGTGAACTCGGAAAATTATAACTCAACACACGGTTGAGAAAAAAAATATTTAAACATTATTAATTTCAATAAGATGACAAATATTTTATTAACTTGGTTTGGCATTGCCCCAAGTGCGCCTAATGCACCCATGGCACATGCTTTAAATGTCATACATTAAATATGTTACTGTGTTTGGATGTGTGACGAATGACAACAAATGCTCCATCAAAACTTAGACCACATAACCTACACACTAGTGCGGTTATCCTCCTCCTCAAGACAAAAGCGAGACTCATCACTAAAGATGACCCGCTGCCATTCCTCATGACTCCACTCATCTATTTCGTGGCACCATTGCGATCTCTGATGATATTGTTGTGGTGTCAGGGGACATCTTCTATGTGACCTCTTTGGAAACAATCTAGAAGCATGCGGATGTTTGCCAATGGTACTGGCACTTACAGAATGATGCAGAGAGAGCGTGATTGTTCGCATAATTGCCGGAATTTCGATTGTTGGTATGCTTCGCTCTTGCTGGACAATCCTTCCGTCTTTCGAGCTTGTAGCTCGTGTTGTTATCTCTGAGCCTGCTTGTCGTGAGCGATTACTTCCTTGTTCTCAATTTCGTCAGCACGAGAAAATGTAACAGCTCCCTTGCTTTCTTCTGGGAATAGCTTTTTTGGACGATGAATGTGCTCGAGTGTATATATATATATATATATATATATATATATCTTTTCTTTCCAAGCTTATTTGGAATCCAAGCTATTACCTATCATAATCAAAATGCAACATAAAAGAATTTTGATGAAAGCTTTGAACATTTTCCTTGTACCTCAGTTAAAGAGGTACAAGACATGGGCTGATAAGATTTATTTGAATTTATTTGAAAAGCACTTAGTTCTTACATTCCTTTTGAAATTCAACAAGCAATGTTGAAAATTATCTGAATTTCGTTGTAACTCAAATTAATTTGAAAATCGCTTATGAATATTTTAAAATTGTTAATTTACTGGAAAGTATACATATGTAAATCACAATTTATTTCTTGAATAGGAATAAATTGTTTTCAGTAAGGAATAGAAGAAATTCTTATAAAGGTTCAAAAATAAAAACCGCAATGCTTCCCGAGACCAAAATAACTCATACATTAGCAATCCTCTTTATATTAACTACTAAAGATTTAGGGTTACTTTGAGTCATAACTCTCCCCTATTTTGAATAAGAACAATATTTACGGCCTCGAGATACCTAAGTGACCATCATTTTCTCTAATTGGGCTTACATTTTTTAGTAAACACTGATAACACGCTTCGAGAAATCTCAGCGGTCTTTCCCCATTTTAGATCTTGCTCATTATCAACAAATATATTTGCCCTTTTCTCCCTTTCTTCAACAAGTCTTCACAAACACACATTGTTTTGTGCAGCCTAGTCATTTATTGTAATTGTGTAAAAAAAAAAAAAAAAAAAAGAAATACCTACTTACCTTATTATGAAAGTAAAATTCTTACTTTTATCTCATTTAATTAAGTTTTATATTATTGTTATGAAAATGTTTATATAAATTTTGCTTATGATAAACATTACTCCGAGATATGACTATACTGACATGTTTCAATTTACACACTGCTTCTCTTTAATGAAATAAACCAGGTAGAATATCTAATAATCTACTGATTGTTTAAAACACACATTGCCTTCAGTGATTCAGAATATTTTTCTACATGTAATTTAACTGTTTTTCTTTTTAGTGACTTTTTTTTGATGTTTTCACTGATTACTGTACTTAAAAATTTGAAAAATTGAACAAAATAAATTTTTCTTCTATCAATGTTTTACTTGTGCAACCATATATTTAAATTTTATACTTCTTTTTTAGTGACAAAATATTTCAGGACTGAAAATGTATTGATCATTCTACTCTTGAAAAAGTTTCACTATATATATTTTTTTGAAATTGTAAAGATTTTTCTCTGATTGTCTTATTACTACTTATTTGTTTAATTACTGCTTCCTATGTCCAAACACCTGCTTGCAGCTTAAGTAATTTCCATTTTAAACTCATCATAGCATAGTGGTTAATTCATAATATGTGTGAATCCTTGTCCAAAATTAGCCTTTGTTCTAAACTTTCTAACTGAATTTTTCTCTAAATTCCATTGCTCTCGCCCACCCTCAAGGTGACGCTCGCTTCATCAACGAGAGAAACGGTTGCTAAGTGATTCAACCCACATATGATACACTGGGAGGTTGTCAGGCAGAGACAATTGGACTTGTAATAAAGTCTGATGGTCGTTCAGGTACCCTAACATTATGAGAAAGATTAATAACGGGTTACCATATTTGGCAGCTTTTCTGCATCTGAAAAGGGAATGGTTTCATTCCAATAAAGAGTGCATTAAATTCATAGCTTCTTATCTCTTTTCTTTCTTCAGAAAAAAAAATCTAGCCTTATTGATAAAAACTTGTTAGTGAAAAGCAACTGATAATGTTACACTTAAAATAAAAAGAAGTTTTTTTTCGACCTTTTTGATTAGATGTGTTCGCTTGCACAATATTTGATTTTGTACTGGAATGCAGAATTGATGGCCTTCAGATCGAAAATAAATTTATAAAAAATTAACATAAAATATATGATAAATTACTAAATGATGAATCGTGTCATAATGGTATCAATACATGTAATTAAGTTTCTTAATTAAAAGCAAAATTTTGAAAACAAACTTTCAGTGCCTTTTTCTTGGATTTGTATTAATTAAATATTTCTAGTTCAATGTTCATAAAATCGACAAAACACTGCAAAACGAAAAGTCCTATCAGGAAAAAAAAAATTTAAATTTTATTTGTAACAATTTGTAGTTATTAATACTCTGGGTAATACAAGACGTCTTGCTTATGTTTAGCATTCATTTTACATTTAGTGTGTACACTATAATTAAGTTAATCATAAGGAAAGTTAAAATTTAATTAAATGACAATTAAGGAAATATTATAATATATTACGTACGTATTATTTACCAGTTTAATATTATGCAAAATGATTCAACATTTGAAACGCTTTTTTGTTGTTGTTTAACACAACAAAATACCCACGCACATATACCCGCCAACATATAACCACGCACGCACACACGCACGCATACAAAAAAATTATCCGAATGGAACGAAAATTGGTAGATATGAAGTACATGCATAGAAATCGAAACGCTAACAATATCATACAAATTAAATGTCTTATTCGAAAAATACAACCACAAAAGCAAAATAAAAAAATAACATCGATAATAATATTGCATTGGCTTACCTCTGGCTCTGATGTAAGTTGTTATTCGGCACAACATTGATTCGTAGAGATATTGTATGTTTTCCTACGTGATTGCTTGCCACACACGTTGCAATTGGGGAGTTAGATCGGCACAATCTAAGGAAAGGCGGACATGCCTGCTCATTAGAAGCCAAGCGTGTTCTATTGAAAAATGATCTGGCGATCGCGCTGGTCAGGAAAGTATTAGAGAAGCAGAAAGACAAGTAGTAAAAAGGAATATCGTGTGAGGCTAGGCCTTATTCTGTTTAAATATATGCCCAAATGTTCGTGAAAGGAAGAGCTACACTGCGGGGATAGATTCTCGTCAACGTACCACTGTGATGTATGAGTGTGACGCGTAACAATCAAGGGTATCCGGGTATTAAATGAAATGGATCTCCATACCATAACTCCTAGTTGTTGAGCTGCGTAGCAAACGACAATCAGGTATCCCACCGCGGTCTGGTTGTCTCCAGACACTACTTTGTTTGTCATCAGGACTCAATTCGAAGCGGGACTCATTTCTGAAAACCATTCTACTCCAGTCCATGATATTCCAGATCGAATTCGTTCGACACCTTTGCAAATGCGTCAGGTGGTGTGCAACGATGAAGAGCAGTCGGTGCAATGGTCTTCGTGACCTCAGCTCCCGTTCGCTGAGTCACCTATCAATGGTCATTGCAGTCAATGGTATCCTGGTTATACGTCGGATCGTTGATAAGGACGATCACTTTATCATCACGTTCTGTCATCGGTCTCGGTCAACCGCTACCTTTTTGACTCTCTGTACGACCATTGTTCACCCACTTCTGTCAACATCGTCGAATGATATTATCGCTTTGATCCAAATATTAAGCGATTCTCCGATTTGTCCACCTTGCTTCCTTTAGACCAATTTCAACTCCTCTGTTATATGGTAATACCTGCTCGAACTGTTCAAAAATTTGTCAATGTGGCATTGGTACAGTCTATGTGGGTCGACGGAATCACATTCGCATGGAAGTTTACGCCTTAGCATTGGATTGTCCTTCTTTATACACCACACGGATGTTTCGTTATAATGCGCTAGAGCTCCAGCTTGTCAGTCATATTGTCCTTCAAAAGTGGATTTTTTTTTCTGTCGTAAGGTATGTGCACATTCAATTTTGTCCCATCCGGATAACTACATGTTAAGTCGCTTTATATGTTGTAGAGTGTATATAATCGTAAAGAGTTTTCGCAGGGGGTGTTCTGATTTTTACTCAAAAGGTTTCTCAAATATTATCATTTTAAATAACGAAAAATCCTACTTACGCAAATGATACACACACACCATATGATATTTATATAACATTACTATAGTTATTTTAATTAGATAGGTATGTATGTTGCATCAAGAATTTAGGTGCATTTAGAAATAGCAGAAATTAGTTATTATTAACCAGTGATGACCGGCTCTTGAGCAAATTTCAGGATTTTCTGTACTTATGTGGACCTATGGCTTTATCGTGTCATCGCTTGATAAATGAAGCTAATGTGAGTAGCTAAGGTTCATTATGAATTGTTTATTTTTGTTTGACTAGAGTTAGCATAATATTAAATTAAATGAGGACATTCAAAAGCAGAATCAGGACTCATCTATAAAAGGGACTCTGCATCACAATCATAGGCTTTCAAATCATAGTAAACGCTTCTCCGTTGTAATCAGGCGTTTTTCGCAAGCAGAGTCAATGGCTAATATAAATTTTTCGCCTTCTGAACTTCTTTTATGTTGTCAGTCACTATAAGTGGCCACTGTAGCCAAATGGTCTCGCGATCAGTGTTGTTTCCGTCAACTCGTGGATTAGAGCCCTAATAGCACTTAAGACCAGCCGTGAAACGGGGCTGATGCACGTTAAATCTCACGAGGCTCCAAGTCCTTTCATTGGCGTGGTTTCGAAATTTTGAGAGGGAGGTGCCAACTCAGATATCGGTCTCGTCCATTGACCGAAGTCCAGAATTGCGAGGTCTGTCACAACAGCCCTCCTGTTACTTCTAATTGTGGCGTTAATATAAACTATATATACATCAATCAGTCAATCATTCTGAACTGAGAAATTCGAGTTTTTGTTACCAAAACAAACTCATTGGCTATCCATTATGCTATAATATATCTTTGATTCGACCATTTAGATGATCTACTGTATCTCTTAGTAGTTTCTATAATCTAGAAAGCCTTTTGTTTAATATTTTTAGGTATCTCTATGCAAGCGTCTACTCCTTTGAAATTATCAATTTGTCATTGTACCCCTTTTCACAGCTCATCATATGCTTTCGAAAAGTCATACTTCTCTATAACAGAATTAAATTTCTAGCGAAATATTTATTCAATCCTTTCTATATGACTTTAAAGAGATTAAACTGTAGCTCTTTTAGACATTTCTGAGTACACAACAGCAGGTGTAAGAACTTGCTTATTTTTTAACAGAAAAAATTATTTCAGTTGACAGAGACAATTGAATGCACGCATATACACAATCATTGATTAGTATAGATTTTATCTAATGGCATTAAAACTATTCCCATTTTTATGTTTTTATCTTTTTATTTATCCCGCCTAGAGTATATGGCACTAATATTGAGATGAATAATCAAATATGCAATTTATCTATGAACCCCTGACTAAACAAGAAATCTTTGAGACGTACAAGTAAACAATTGTAAATTCTACAAAACGCGAGATGCAAATAGTCGGCCAAAAATTTATATATTATTGATGTACATACTTTAATTGGGAAAATTGGGGGCTCGTATAGTTTTCGAAGGCTTCGAAGATTGTGAATGACGTCTGGCGAAAAAAAGGGAATTAAATTTAAGAATGCGGTAATTTAATAAAACGAATCAAGAACTTTGTATTATTGGATATCTTGAATCTCCAGAATAGTGGAAATTATGCAAGATATCACTGGAATTTCACTGTAGAAACCAATGCTAGAAGTGTTAATACTTTTTAATTAAGTAATTCAATGAATATTTTAAAAAATATTCTTTTCGCTGAAAAACACAAAAGCCACTTTATGGAATGAGATGAATTGTTAGCGCCTTCTTTATGTTCAGGACTGAATGAATTATTGGCGTAACCCCGAATTTTGAAGATACTTCGGGCATCTTTTAGCATTTTCTCAATCTGAGTAAAAACCTTGTCTGCAAAAGGTATTGAGGACCTTAAATGAACACAGGAATCATAAGCTCCTGTCTAATCAACTTTATAGATAATACAGTTCCGTTTATATGGCTTCAAGCATGCTTAATTGAATCACAACCGATAAGCCGCACAAACTCTATTTAATTCTATAAACATAATCAAATTCGAGATTTATTCCCACTGTTTTAAAACTATGGGAGATTGAATAGTTTTAGCGTAATTAAAATCACAGTACATAAAATACACAGAGAAATATATAAACTTAATACTATTCTTCCTAACACACACACACGCACACGCACACACACACACACAAGATTATTGCTCGTTTATAATACA
>BMAW01014191.1:174334-187575 GCA_019974015.1 Nephila pilipes
TGTGAGAAAAATGAGCATATATACATGATGTAGAATTTATACGAGTATTTTATTAAATGCAACTTTCAAATATATTAATGCACCATTTTTTTTAGAGTAAAGATATTTAATAGAAAAAAAGAGTTAGTATGATTTTTTTATACTAAGTGAAGAAATAAGTTCTATAAAAATTTAAGAATCCTTAAGTTATATGCTGACCGTTACTGTACGCGGATATTTGACCAGTTATCACTTAAGCTACAACAATGGAACACAAATTATCTTTGCTAAAAAGAATTTAAAATAGAACAGGTTTGTCAGAGTATGACTGTCATCATCCTTCCAGAGAATAAAATTAAAACCTTTTATCCAAAATATGAAAAAGAATATACGGATTTCCTTCGTCGTCGTCCGAAGTTCGTTGAAATCAAATTAAACGCCTGTAAATGAGTGGGTGCGTATAAATGAATTGACATGAATCCTTGGCGACACTTGGCCGCATCTGACAAGTGGGTTTGGCGACACGAAGTAATTTCTTCAAGTGCAACCCCTCTTCGGAGAGTTGCATGCGACGTAAAAGAGGATCCGCCTGCCCACTGTTACGGCCTTCTCGGTGGTTGACACTTTGATTGGCTGTTCGAAGTGTTGGCCCGAAAAGAAAAGAAAAAAGTGAGCAGAAAGAGATGATGGTTGGCCCCGAAAAAGAAGACTATTTTCCCTTTCCGTCAGTATAGGATTTCTACTTTCCCGATACTTTTCTAAGTGAGCAGGAAAAGCTTTTTGTTTCTTCTCTTGCTCCTGAACCTAATACTGTATCTAATGCGTGGCATGCGACCAAACTTTTGCGCCACCATCGATAGCGCAAGTGGCGTTACCTCTTTCTTTACCCAATTCGATTTTTAGATCGGAGATTGCAGCGGGAATATGATTTGGTTTTTGTTGCCGTGAACTTGAATGGGTTTCTTTATTCAGTTAATAAAGTACGCGGTCGGAAACACATCCAGGCGAAAAGCTATATATTCATTTGTATATAAACACGACATTTCTGACTTATATAAGAAATGGAAGAACTATCCAAGCTATAATTGTTTAAAATAGAAAAAGGATCATGAAATTGTACCCTTTTGATAAATTAACTGAAAAGCGGACATTAAAAGCTTATAAATTTTTCAACACTATATTTTAAAAAATTTTATCCATAAAATATAACAAGGTAGTTAAGCAGTCAATGCCCCAGATATTTAATAAGGAAATATCAAAGAGAAATCTACTTTAATATGTCTTATCAACAGGTTCTTCTTTCAAATGTGACTTAATGTAGTTTCACTGCATTTAACCAGTATAAAATGTATTTTATTATTTATAACTGTTAGGAAGCAATGCCATTATCATAGAGAACAATAATAAATTTAAAAGAGTAAAAGCACTGCTCAGTATTGTTTAACTGAAATTTACTTCTTGTTTTACTTACATATTAGGAATTTCGTACTGAAATAAAGAAACATTCTCACGCTTTTTTTCTGTATCTTTTAGAGACATTTTTTTAATTATATCAAAGCATTTTAGTAGGTTGATTAAAATATTTGCTACCTTTCTTTACATGCACTCACATTTTCCAAATATTTTTGTTATTAATACTGGATATTAAAATTGTATACTAAACTAAAAGTATGCTGTCTTTTTTTTATCTTCTTTTTCTTTTGGAAAACTTTCACAATGAAAGATGATTTTGTAGAAATTAAAATTTTGACCACTCAAAAAAATTAATGTATATATACACTTGGAATATTAGGAAAAAAATACGAGGATGAAAATAGTTGACATTTCGAACGTTTATCAATTTCAATAAGTATACCACAAAGTATTCTAGTCAAGCTGTAATGAATCATAAAACAGGTTAAACTTTGAGCTCTTAAATTGCTAAAATGTATTATTTAGCATATGAACAAAACAATCATTTAAACTTTGACATGATTACGCAAAAGAGGTCATTTTTTATACTTTATTTTCCGTTTTATGCAAGACATTTATGGGTCTTTTATGTTAGGTAACACTTCTTATTTACATGGATTGAACTATATATTCTATGAGACTTAATGGCTCTTTGAATAGTAGTTTTTAGTGTTGTGGAAAAATATTAAGTATGGTGACAGAAGTGTTTTTATTACATATTGCAAAAAGATATTTAAATAGATTTTTACACAATTATTTAAGCTGCACAGAAAGGAAAACACGTTTTCTCTCATAATTTAAGTCGAAATATGAAGAAAAAAAAAATTCTGTTGAAGTTAGATTTTGATGGATGTCTTTCTAAGCCCATTTTTGAAGAAAGAAATTTAATTAAAAGATATTTTTCCCTTCTTCCTCCGTTCAAAAACTGAGCATCAGTTGGTTGTACTAACCTAGTGACAGTAGATGAACCACAAGAAAGGTTTGTGCCCTAACGCACCATCATTCAAAAAAATATTTCAGATAAATTTTTGAAGAGACTGATATTGATTGCATTTGGAAGTTTTTTCGGTATTCGTAAAACGACACTATTGATATATATTGATGTTTTAGGTCGCTAGTCTCATGTCATTAAAATTCCATTGTATAAGTTCCTTTGTTATTCTTTTGTATGGTGTTATATTGTGATGAAAAAAGAGAAGCAAAAAAAATGTAGAAGGGCAGACACACTATGATAAAATTACAACCTTATTTAATGCAATTTTAATTATAGTAGTTTTATCACTTTATTAGTAATCAAAATCAGATTGTTAAATTACATTAACCATTCTATGCCCCGAAAGCTTAATTTTGATAATTTTAAGATTCAAGATATTTTCCATTATTCTTGTATTGCGAAATAAGATTTACAGGATGCTGTTGGAAATGACATAATAATTAAAATTTCCTTATAGTAACAACTTAGAATAACTAAGTTATATATAATCTCTAAAAAAAATTATCATTTAAAATAAGAATTTTTCACTAAGTTTTATCCATTTTCATAGCAAATTTCTACTTTTTTAGAACAAATCTTTTCTGAGCAGACAGCGAACACGAGCGAATATCATCCATACATCACCGCTAGTTTCGTCGAAACACAAACCTAATCCGAGCTCCTTCCTGTATCCCACCCCCTTGAGTGCTTGCAACGATAAAAGCGCAGGATGCGATTTCGTATCCTACTTATTGCTACAACAGATCGCTTACGTATTGCGTCATTACGGCTACAATTGGCGAGCTGCGTAACAGGATGAAAATGATGAAAGACATCTTCGCGAGTGACATCGGCCACCTGAAATGGTAAGGGGGAAAATATGTTGGGGAATATTTCCTTCTCCCCTTCTATTTATTGGCATCCCCTTTCTATCTCTCCCCTTTCCATATTCTGAGGGGTTCTCTGGAAGCAATCAGCTTCCATCATGCCAGATGCTACTCTCTCAGAAGCCTTAGAGAGGAGTAAAAGAGGAAGTCTTTGGATCGAGGTGACAGCTAAGCTGGCGGCTTGTCACCCACCCAAATCCCGTTATTGAGCTTGTCTCCGCTCCAGCGAAAGTTATGCTCTTCCCATATAGCTTAGGGATGGAGGCCAAATCGCACATGCAAACCTTTTAATATCCAATCTCAAGGGAAGGGGTAGAGAGAGAGAGATTTAAAATATCCCCACATCAAAAACTGAAAGAGGAGACTTTGGCTGAACAGAAAATTACATTTGTTAGGAAGGTACTTTCCGTGTTCCAAACGAATAATGTTATTTTGCCTCATATTCTGTATTTTATTTATTGGGAAAGCGAAATCGCGTCTTCAGATGGCTTATACGGTAGTATGGATAGAATATTTGAACCTAAACTCGGTTTTTGCGGCAACAAAATCTTGATTGAGTGATTTTATATATTTATTTTCGCTTATCATGACATTATGTTTAAAGAGCCTGTCCATCTGTGGGAAACATTTATCTTCGGAAATCTGTATTTAAGTAAAATTTCTTTTCTAAGATATTGGAATATTTTTTTTTTTTTTGTTTTTGTTATTTACATCTCAAGGCAAAGCTCATTAATAACATCATTTTTATCCCATTAATTTTTCAAATATGAAAAGGATGTTTCGAAAACGTTTTTTTTTTTACAGCGATAGCATCAGGTACGTGTCATTGCATTCAAATTAAAAAGAAGTAAAACTCATTTTGTTCGTGAAGTTCAGAAGAAAGTTAAGAGCCAACATTCCCTTTTGAAAGCAATTTTTAAAAACTTTAAGTTTTTAAATTACTTGCAAAGGTTTGATTCTAACTAAAGTTGATTCTATCTAAAGTTACAATCCATGGTTGATAAACTTCATGTCTTAATTTTTCAGTATGAGACTAATGCTTTCAGATAAGAATAAATAGTATTGTGGTGATAAAATGCCTTATAACATGTTTGTCTTAAGTGCGGCTCAAAAGTCTTTAAAATTCGGCCAAAATGCCAATTATAAAATATTTAAATTTACACATTTTTATTAAAAAAATAAATGATTGTAATATTTTTCATTTATAATCCATTCGTTGACATTTATTTTGAAATAAAAATTTAAATAAAAACATCTTAGAATGCCTTGAGAAATTACGTTTAGAATTATGCATGAGAATTTACGTTACGGCATGCCATTGTATTGTACATAAAAGCAATTTATGTGAAAAAATTTGAAAAATGGAAAGTGTATTAAGCATTGTTATAAAAACCATTAACTTTATAAGAGCAAAAGGACTTAATCATAGACAATTTGAAGAGTTTCTTAAGGTAATGGACAATGAATTCGCAGATGTTATTTATTATACAGAAATAAGATGGCTCAGTAAGGGGGAAATGCTCAAAAGATTTTACGATTTGAGAACTGAAATATAAATGTTTATGGAAACAAAAGAGAAACCTGTGAATGAATTTGAAGACGGAGATTGGATTTTATATTTAGCTTTTTTAGCAGTCTTAACAGAATATTTGAATAATTTAAATTTGAGACTTCAAAGAAAAATCAATTTATTAATAATATGTTCCAAACAATAATAGCGTTTGAAAGAAGTTGGAATTTTGGCCCATTGAAATAAAAGTAACAGATTTGACACATTTCAGTACTTTGGCTGCACATAAACCTGGGAGTTGTACAGAATATGTAAAATATGTTGCATTAATTTTTGATTTAATTCAAGAGTTTGAAAGTAGATTTCAAGATTTTCGAAAAAAATGAAGAGTATTTCAACATATTTTTTCTACATTATTTTCTTTATAAATAATTAAATTGCCTTTCAATCTTCAAATAGAATGCATTGAACTGCAAAGCGACATTCAACTGAAAGAAAAATTTGGGAATGTTTCTTACTGGAAATTATAAAGATTACTTACCCCGTGATAAATATCCTTTTTTTTCATCATCACGCTTTATTAATGTCTTCAGCTTTAGGCACTACCTGTATTTGTAAAGAATTATTTTCAAAACATACAAAAAACAAAAATAGGACAAAGATCACTGACAAACATTTTGAAAATGCATTAAGAATTGCAACCTCGTCTATTGAACCCGATATCGATTTGCTTGTTCAACAAAAGAAAATTCATCCATCTCTTTAATTTGAATTTTTTCCAATTTTATGAAACCTAAACCAAATGAAGCGAAAATTTTACAAATTTAAATTAAATCTGTTCCTATGCATATCTAATTCAAATTTAAAAATTATAATAGAAAGAAGTTAATTTATTTTAATAAAACTACATAGAATTAATTTTTATTTCAATATGTTGAAAAAATATTGTATGTGTGGCCCAGCAAATTTTTTTTTTTGCAATGTGGCTTTCAAACGGTCATATTTTAGACACCCATGCCTTATAATTTAAAATTTTTTCTCTTCATATCTTTAGTAGTCCTTCATAAATAAAAAAAAGTTTAAGATTATTAATTATTATTTTCAGTTTAAAGGATATACGAGATTCATCAAGCACAATTCAGACATGTATCAAATATAAAAGTCGCAGAATACGCCACAAAGTTGCGTAAAGAAAAATTATATAAACAGAAGCGTATTTAAAATTCAAATACAGAACTTTAATGCAAATATTGAGAAAATATTAATTAAACTTGGTGATAAAAATGTAAAATTTGACATATTTTAAACGAAATGTTAAGAATCTCTTCAAATGAATTTAACCGATTCGTTTTATTTATTTGACACACTTATCTTAAAATTAATATAACTAGAATATTTAAAGAGCCGTGAAAATTTCGTCAGATTTACAGAGCAATAAGGAAGTCTGGTGTTATTTATTAAATGAATCACACTTACACCGACCGTCTATTCTCTCATTGCAAGAGAAAAAGTTAAATCATGTCGCTCCCTCTCAACTATAACACAAGTAACATTAGAGGGGGGAATGTAAATTTTTTGAATGAAAATGTTTAAAAAAAATTGTAAAATGTATTTTGAAACTTTTTTGTTGGGAATTATTATTGTTAAGATGTCTTGACATTTGGAATATATGTTTCTTCAAAAGAAAAGAAAAAGGAGCAACATCCTGAAAAATACACTACCTCTGTCGAGAACTTAAAAGAAATACCAAGAAATTACTTGAATACATAGTTACAATCTTTCTTTTATACACGTAGGCTGATTTAAAAACTAAAATTGAATAGACACAAATGATCTAAAAAAGTTGCATTTGGAAATTTAGGAAACAGAACAAATGCATATTGTAATTTAGTCAGAATAATTGTGTTATCTGTGAAAAATGAGTAACGAGGGGAAAAAACTAAATGTATTCAATCATTTCTCAAGAAGTAATTGCAATTAGATCAATAAAAAAATACAGATGAAAAAGTACTCCTACAGGATTTAAAAGACGTACTAATTGGGATGTACTAAGAATGACATATGTTTATGATATTTAAAAGATTACCTTTGAATAAATGTTATGAATTCTATGACTCTATTTTTCTATTTTTATGTTTAGTATAGCTCGAAACTAAACTTATAAATTTATCTGGACTTCTTTTACATCTATAAGAAAATCTAAAATAACACTTAAAAATAGCAAATTTCTCTATTTGAGAGAATGAAACGAGATGTATTTTTGCTTGTAAAGCACACACACACGTGTGTGTGTGTGTCAAAACGATTCATGATAGAGTTGGTCCATACATTGATTTTTTACATAAGTGGTTGTTGCTGTTTTTTTTAATTAACTTTTATGGATGTAATTATAGTCAAAGAAAAGCTTGGGTATTTGCCCACAAAATATAAAATTTGTTTTCCTCTACGTAGTAAATTTTTTTGTCTGATTTTTAAAAAATAAGAGTGGAAAGTGATATAAATTTTCCCTTAAAATCAAAATATTTGATAATATCCTATAAGAGGATGAAAAATAAATAAAATTAAAATGTGGAAAAAAAAAAGACAATAATAAAGAAGCGCCCAATTTCAACTCTGCAAGCAACAGTGACAATTTTTTCACCAAAATGTGCGATGTTTTTGAACAAAACTTAGTTGATACTTTTTCTTTGCTTTCTGCGGCAGCCATTTTGGGTATTCAGGTTCGAAATTCGAGAGTAGTACTGGATATTATTTCCTTCCAACCATGACGATTTTTCTCTTTGAATCTTCTGTTACTATAATTTTAGATATGTAGTTTATATGTATATGACATTAGTTTTTAAATCAAGATTTCTACTCTTTTATTCAAAAGTGCAATGCGGCCACTATAGCATAGAGGTCATGATCGCGAGCTCGCGGCGGGGTTGTTTCAGTCAAGTTGCGAGTTCGAATCCTTGTGCCGCTAAAGGCTCTCCGTGTAGAGGGGCTGATGCGCATTAAATCTGTCGCTCAAACTCATTACGTTGGAATATTGTTGAAGTTTGGAGGATGGGTGCCTGCTCAGGGGTTGTCCTCGTCACTTGATCCTGGTACCATATTACAAGATCCGTCACTAATGGCTTTGTATTGCTTCTAAGTGCAACGTTTATATTCAATCAATCAACCAAAAGTATAGCTCAGATTTATGACAACATTTATAAATTCTATGAAATAGCAAACTACATATTAATATATGTTAAGTTTCGGAAACAGAATACGATTTACATACAGTTTTTAAAACACATTAATGGAAGAATTTAATGATAAGTTTCTTATTAATCAGCTTATTCTTAGGTTTCAAAGATAACGGTTACAATTTAAAGAAATGTTCTTAAAATATTATTGAAAATTATCATTATTACAAATATTTTATGAGTTAAGTTCTAAATATAATACTACTATGGCGTTATTAACCCGTAATTAACGTCATTTTTGCAAGTAAAATTAGAAAATAACCCAGATATAATTTTTAAAATTTTCAATTTTCATCACTCTACACACAATATTTTTTAGTTTTCTCATTTAAATTCTTTCTCTCTCTTTCTCATGAACATTACAAAATTAATTGAGTTTTTCATCTCTATATATCGTCAGTGCCAAAATTGACTATCCAATTTATTTTGTGTAAGTTATTCTATAACTTTGATTTGTCTAAGTAGTCATTTTCTTAAGACTCCCGTCGAGGCATTTCGACAGTAAAAATCGACGATAGATCTCTCTTCTGGAGGTGAGAGGTTACTTAAGTGCGGGTGAAGTACTCGTATGATACTGGTCATATGGGGCAGAAGTAAAAAGTTGAAATTACATGCTTTCTTTTTCTTATTTTGTATTATTTCCCTTGATTTCAAAGTGAAAACTTCTTTGGTGCTTTTAATTTTTTCCACTTTGCTTTAACCCCCCCCCCTTTTTTTCTTATATTTATGTTTTTAGGAAGTTTGAAAATGACGTCACAGGTTAACAAACACTCCCTTCTAAACATTCAAGCTAAAAGGAGGGAGGCAGTATTGTGGCTGTCTTCCCAACCGCAATCGGCGCTCATTTCTTCTTCCAAAATTTTCATTCAATACCAAAGATAATGATATAATTTAAACTCTGACGCTCTTTTCATACTTTCTCAGTAAAGGAGGGGATTTGTTAAGGGATGTCTTATATGTGGTCAACACTCTCGGCTTTACCCTCGGTCAAGTGACGAGGACGACACCTGAGCTGGCATCGCCCCTCCTAGCTTCCACACCACGCCAACGTAATCAAGTATTTGAAAGCTATCCTAAGACTACAAAGAACCCAAGATTGTTTTATTGCTTCAATAAATAGTCATTCTTCTCTTTCGAGAACATTTTTTCTTCTTCTTTTTTCTCTCTATCTAATTTCAAAAAATTCGTTTCCATTACTTCATTTCTTTAACCTATCACTCGATTTATAAAAGATCGTCAATGGTAATGAAATATATATATATATATATATAATTATATGCAATATATATACTACAAGATTATTTTATTAGGATTATTTTAATTTTGAAAACAATTTTTTTTTAAAATCATTAGATTAACTCAATTTTTGTGTGTTCTTAGTTAAAATATTATCTATAACAAATGTTCATAAAAATTTAAGGCAATGATAATTTTATTATGTTACGGGTAATCACGTTACGGTATCATTGAGTCACGTACATACATCACGGTAGAAAGTTATAATACACAAAATGTACCAGCAAAAGAATAAATGGTATAGATGTCAAATATTTGCACTGAAAGACATAAATTTTATGTTTTGTTTCCAAATCAAAGGAAAAGAAACTATATAAATATAACAAGGAGCATACAGTTTCAGGAGTCGTTCTCTTTATCAAACCTTGGTTTAGGATTCTGAAGTCCGTCCTCCTAAAATACCCATTGTATTACTCTTGTACGACATCAATGCAAAAGGGGGAAAAAAAATCTTAGCTTGAATGTAACATGTTTCTTTTTTAATAAAATCGTACTTTAAAGTAGGAAAAAAAAAGACATAAAAAATGGAAGCTAATTTTAAGAAGTATGTGTGAAAGCAATATTCTAAGATACTTCATATAATCTTGCATCTAAATTCAAAATGTAATGAAAATAATCTTGAAATATAAATAAATTTTATAAATTTATCTCAAAAAGAGACTTTGTCCATACTATTTATCGTAACAGAAATGTGCCGAATATATTCTTGATTAATTATATAAAATAAATAATTTGACTGGTGAAAAATTTACACCTAGGAACACTTTATTCTTAATTATGAGAAAGGAATAGCATTTTAGGTATGAAATTACCACGATACTCATTACAATCCCCCTTTTCCCTCAATAAAAACAAGTACTTTAGTTCATAGTAAAGTAACACTAGAAGCAACACGAGGGATATTGGCGACGGACCTCGTAATTTTGAACCACGGTCAAGTGACGAGGACAACACCTGAGCTGCACTCCCCTCTCCTAACATCCACACCTCGCCAACTGGAGGACTTTGGGCCCCGAACAGATTTAATGTGCATCAGCCCCGGCTACACGGCGGGTCTTTGGCGTCCAAGGATCGAACCCGCGACTGAACGAAAACTGTCTGTCACGAACCCGAAGTCATGACCTCTAAGCTATCGCGGCCTACACAAAAACAAGTACTTATTTCGTGTTAGGATTCATTCTAAAGAAAATCTAAGTTATTTATATATGTTTTGACATTGAGATTGAAAGACTCAATTATTAGAAAGGAAGAGATTGGAAAGGACAAGTCTTTCAACCATATTGATAAAAATTCAATTTTTCATTCGATTACAAATTTTGGTGAAACCTCATTTTCCTATCGTCGTGAATTGTTTCTTTTATTATTTTAGAGAGGCAAAAGAAGCATTTTAATGTTTTTAATGGCAAAGCTTTATTGTTATAATATCATCTTAATCCTTTTCCTTCTTCAGTTAGGTTCGAGCATCCTGACCACGAGGCACCGTAGCGATCTCTTTCTTTCCCATGGGGTTTTCTGTCTTTGATAAACATGGGTGATGCGCCTCCAAGATACCCTAGCGATCCTCCTCTATTTCCAACCCTCCTTGTGCCATTTTTTCAAACGTCTGGTTTACCTTTTTGGCGCAGCACAGCTACGTCTAGCTCTAGCGCCATTAAAATATGATCATTCACTCATTCACTTAATCATTTTCATTCTACATTTCTTTTTCGAATAAAGGGTGGGAAAAAACTGTTTCGAGGTAGAATTCTGAATACGAAGATTATGAATAATGAATATTTGTTAGCGTCTCATTTGGAAGAAACACGAGAGTTATTAATTCTTTTTAAATTTCATGCACGGCTCTCCCCTCTCCTATTTTCCACACCACGCAAATGTTTTATCTATGCAAAGATGTTCACACATATAAGAACCAGAAATTTTTTTCGTGCAATAAGTTTTTTCCACCATGTTCTTCATTTGATCATAAAGATACATTTCAATCTGTTTCCTACAATAAATTGTGACATAAGTAATACATGTAGATGTGCATTCTTTTTTATCATAAAAAATTTGAGCAAATTTCTTCCAGTTATAATACGTAGTTAAAAAAAAAGCAAATTTCTTTTCCCTCTCTCTTCATAAGTTATGCAACACACATTTACTAATGTATGAATATGGCAATATATTTAAAAAATTGTGCAAGTGCCTATTCTCAAAATCTTTTTGCATAAATATAGTCAATATCTTCTGTGTGGGGGTTCTCTCTTCAATAAGTATATACAGTTATGTCAATCGAAATAAAAAAAAATGTCATTTCGGGGTTTTTAAATATAATGTAAACAGATGATGTACAGAGTAATAATATAAATATACATACAAAATAAGCACATTCAAATGACATCTTCTAATAACTATGTGATCATAAAATACCAAGAAATGTAAATGATAATTAAAAAAAAAAACATTAAAAATTTATAATTCCTTTAAAATTTTCATTTTTGTTTTCTACTTACACTATCACAACACAGAAGAATAATTTTTTACTGATTAATTGAATAGCGAGTGAAGCTTTACGATATTAGTATTATAAATTCAGGGAAACAAAATGACTGAATTTTTTTTATATTTATCAGTTTTTTGTTTCCCCCTCTTTTCCTGTGCTTCTAGAACCGAAGTTGGTTTATGTATTGACATCGATCTGGAATATCGTGAATCTTCAAATCCGAGTAATAGAATTAAAATAAATTCCAAAAATATTTTTCCTCATATATATATATATATATACAATTTTGTGGCCTTTTTCTGTCCACATTACAAAAAAGCAAAATTTCTTTTCTGTAGCTTGCAGTTGACCCTGAATTTGATAGAAATAGTGGTGATTTTTATTTACCATTTTTTCAAATCTATCTCCTTTCTAGAAAAGATTTTATTCCTTCTTTCAATTTATTCTTCTTATCTTTTTCTTGCTGCTTTGATGTCAATTCTCGTTATTTAATTTTTGAAATAAATTTCTGCAACACAAATTTTATAATAGCCAATGTTCAAATGCTGTAATATGCAAACAAATAAATACTGAAAAAAAAAACATGTGAATTTCAATTTTGGAGGTGTAAACAAAGCATGTTGTAACATATTTTCAATATCTCCAATGATCTGATATATTCACGATTAAAAAAGATCAGTTGTTCATTTAAGTAATTAATAAAGTAATTTGTCAAGTATATTTTTAAATAGAAAAAAAATAGTGTAAAAAACGAAGGATTGCTTTTTCTTTTAGAAATCATATTTGATATATATATATATATATATATATATTATCTTTGTGAGATCTATTAATTGCGCTCTATTGATAAATGAGTCGAAAATCACCATTTATCAATGGATCTCGCAGGGTTACATAACTATGTATCCTTCCTCACTAACGCGGACTTTTAATTTTCCTCTCCCTTCTTTCAGAGTTTACGTTGCTGACTACTCAAATTACAAGCAGCGAAATTAATTAAAAAAATTTTAAATATGCATTTGAAAGAGTATATATACATAAAAAAAAAAAAGAAGGTTTCACTAGAAATACTTTTTTTCCAACTAATCAAAGTATTTTTATGATCAGTTTAGTGTATCGGATGTGAGTTTTCAGATTTTTAATAAAAATTTGAAAATGCTTACAAAAATCAGGGGGGGGGGGGGGAAAATTTTTTGAGAAAAATTTTTTAATTTTCTTTTAAATGCTTTTTATTCTATGCAATTGAAATAAATATTCTAGATATGAAAGCGGTAGTAGGAAACTCCATAGGATTAACATTACGCACAGAAATTCGTGGACAGGAGCCTTAAGGTGTTTGTACTCTTGTTAGCCGAGCAACTCGCATGCTATCCGACTCTCAAACAAGTTAACAGAACAACTTGCAAGCAGCTCACGGCAATTCCTCCCG
>BMAW01014191.1:190044-221203 GCA_019974015.1 Nephila pilipes
CCCCCCCGAATCACTAGTTCATAAAATGGTATTTAAATTACGAATAAATGCTTTAAACTTAGCACGTAATATTCTTATATTTCCTTTTTTCCTCAGTCATTTCTCTCTCTCTTTTTTCATTGGCTTTTTTCTCTCCCATTCCATCTCTTTTAACAAGTAGAGGATTTAAGGCACTTAGAAAGAGCAGTTAATTTCGGTTGTCGCTTTTTACCACTCTATTTCACCAAATGTAAATGACTGGCTCCCGAAATCCTTTTCTAGCTCGGAGGAACGTTTATTTCCATCATCCACGCTTGCCACCGAAGATGCTTCCCAAAGCATCCAATATTCTTGTTACTCAACACTCTTCAATTACTGCACTTATCGCTTTACCCACTGTGGCGGCAGGAGGGAAATGCAAAGAGAGCGAAAGAAAGAAATGGGACTCGAATTCAAATTAAAGAAATAAATGGTTTCAATCTCCGACGGAAGTGCTATTGAAGCTACATAGCACAAATAAAACTACTCAACCTTTCTCTAGGGTTTTCATTCATTTTTCTCCTCCCTCTCGCTCCGGCTCTTTCCCCTCTTTCGTTCCCTTCTCTCGAAGGGGATCATTATCAGTCAATTACATTCGGGTTGAGTCGTTCGCAATCGGCTCGATACCAGATGACAATTTTTTTGCACAAATGTTTTCTGAATGTCGATTGTGTCGCCATCTATCGATGCTATATTCATTTTGTTTGAAGCGTGGGGCTTAAAAATGGAAGCCCGCAGGTTTTAAGGAGATGTAAATTAGTCACAAGGGATTTGATGCATTTGAAGGAAGCTAAAATGTTTGTAAAAGTTCCTATTTGATAAAGGTTGCTCTTTTTTTTTTCGAGGAGTAATACATTATTTTCAAATGTAATTGAATATTATTTATGAAAGGAAGGGGAGAAATTGTACTGACTTTCAGAAACTTCAATGTAGTATTTTTTTGATAGGAAAATCAAAAATTTAAGCATCTCGATTAAATTATTACAACAGGTATCGTAACATTAAAAAAATAAGTTGGAAGGAAAGATTCAAGAAAATATTTAAAAAAAAAAAAAAATCTTCTATAAAGAATATCTAGGAATACCACAAAGAAAAAACAATCAATTCAGTTTGGTTACAAGTGCTTAAAAAGAGAAATAAAAGAGCAGTTATAGTTATAAAAGCTATATGGAATTGGATGCAAAAATGTATTTTAAGCTTGTAGAAAGGATATGCGTGCTCTTGCGAGACGTTTCCTAACCTTTCACACCTGCGGACCAACGGAAATAGGAAAAATATTTCGCAGGCCGGGGTCAATCAAAAATGAAAAATAATATATAAATAAGTATTTTATTTATTAAATTTAGTATTATAAAATATAATATTTAGTTAGTGCAAAATTTGTTGTAGCTTATTTTTTAATAAATTTGATACACGTGACTGTAGGTTTGTTTCTGAGAGACGAAGCGCTGCATTAACATCCTATCGATTTCTTTGTTTTATTTTTATTACTGAAGTAGTTGAATAAGTTTTTTTCATATAAATAGAAAGTCAAAAAATCGACCAGCCATTTTATTGCTTTACAAAGAGATATGTATATTCATTTTCAAGAGATACCCAGAATTGAGACAATGATTTGTATTTTTTGCCCGGACTCAAGAGTAACATCAGAAGACAATTTGATCAGTTTATTCTTGTCACAAAGAGCAAGAATGAATTTACATCTTCTATAAAGGGATTATTTATCCTCAGGTTACCTTTTCGTAGATTTTCAATTTAATGAAAATAATGATCAAAATTTTTCAGCTAATGACACTAAATGTTGATTTATATGATTGATGTCAGCAGAAATCAAGAATTCTTAGAAACGTGGAAACATTTCTACATCTTTCTCTTATACGCGACTATTCCAAAGAGCCAGTTTCTTTTTTAACATTCTTCGAGTTTATTTTTCAGAGTAAAAATATTTGTACAAGATCCCCCTGAAGAGAAATGTTAAATTCGTTAAGAAGGCCCAATACATCTAATAGCCATAATAGCTGACAGGCTTAGATAACAAATTATCTACTTTGCCAGATTTTCGTTCAAGTAGAAACAGCATCATTTCTTCCCTCAGATCGAAAAGACATGCAAGAACCTTTCCTCTGGTCCACATGTAAAATGCTTAATTATTTCAGATTAGGATCTAAATTTAATATGTTCTCTTATTTGATGTATACACATTGTTTGTGTACTTAGGTTTATATTTGTGGAAAGTAGTACAGGGGTTTAAATTATCTTAGAAAGCACATCACAATTCTTAAATTTTTCCGGACCGGCACCAGTCTGAGGATCAGTGGTTGGAGAAACCTTACTCAAGCAAGTATAACTTTATTATAGGGTGGACATAAATTTGTGCATCATTAATAAATTTTTTGAAAATGTTAAAAAATTATCTGCTGTTTTAAAAACTCCTATGAACTCATTGCTGGCTTTCCTCTTTAAATCTAATTGTGCATAGGAATATACTACATACAATCTCATATATATAAATATATATATATATATATATATATAAGAAATTTTAAAATTTTAAATCAATGACTTTAATATTCATTAATGCCTCACAGATTAAAAGCAACGATTTAGAAAGTCTGTTGTTCAAAAAATTCAATTGTATAGCAGAAAAGAAGTGTTCTTGATTGATTTTTTAAATATAAACAAATAAATGTTTTAATTAAAATGAAAAAAGAAAAAAAAACATTGGCTAAAATCGATACATATACATAAATATATAACGTAGCCATGTGACGATACTTAAAAGGGGAGGGGGTATTATGAAAATAATTTTTCTATCAAAATTTTAATCTTATCTCTGATAGGATTAAAAAGTTTTTGATCGTCTTTACTCTTTTGAAAGTGAAATAAAGTGGCTAATATACTACCTTTTTAATGAAATAAAAGTGTTTCACTAAATTTTATCAAACTTTATGGACAAAGTCGGCCTTCTCTATAAAGAGGTGTAATGCAAGAAATCATTTGGGACTCTATATTTTTGTAAAGAAAATAAAGTTACAAACACAAACATATATATTACCAATGCATGTTTGTTTAATGTGTGATTTTGTTTTTACTAATACATTTATTACTTCAGAAAAATTATAATCTTTTGCAATTTTTTTTTTTCGATGCTTGATATAGCAAGTGCATTTAAGCATTTTGCGTACATGTTTGACTAAAAAGTTCCGTTTAGGTGGAGATTCTCTGGAGTTCCCCGAATCAAATAACAAAACTAACCATTCGTATCATCAAGAATTAGTTTGAAGAGTGTCGAAATTTATAGATCTACTATAATAATCTTTACGATAAAGCGAACTATACGTCATACTGACAACAATAGAAATATTGTCACGTTTTCATGTGCAAGAGTACATTTTAATTCTTGATCATTTTGGGGCCCTCTCAATCGAGGGGTTGGGTGCATAGCATCCGCCGCACCCCAGACGTCTGGTCCAGCTTATGGAAATATAAATTTTAAAAAAAAATTTATTACGACTTATACTTTCCCTGAAACGATGAAAATTTTAGTCCATATTTTTGGAATAAGGGCTTTTTTGGGGTTTGATCAATTTTTTTTGGGAAACAAAAACCGAATCGAATACCGAACAAAAGTAATTCTTATAAACTACATTTTTAGATATTCATTTTCACATTTATACTTATAAGGATATTTCTCTTTCCAAGACGAAGCATTTTAGATAGCACCTTTATCTTTTAAAAGATAATCCATTTTTTTTTTTTTTTTTTTTTGTATAAAAAAAAAAAAAAAAAAAAAAAAAAAAAAAGAAAGAAAAGAAAAGAAAAAAGAGTTAATTTTTTCAGTTTTACGCTTTATTACAAAATAAATCCTCGTAAAACACTTTTCGAAAACCGTCTTTCGATAACATTCTTCCTTGTAATTGGTTACTTTATTTCCTTCTCAGAGGACCAAATTCTTAATATTCTTTTCTGTTTACCAAGAAACCGAATGGATGAAAAGCAGTCTGTATCCATCTCTTCTCAGCAGGGTAGGTTTCGTGTTCGCTGGGGATTCACCTTTTCCAGGGGCGTGATCGCCCCTTAATCCTCCCTACCGCAGGCTCTGTTCGTCAGCTCTTCCGCTTATTTGAGGGAAATAAACCTTAACTGTCGCATTATAGCTCAATTTTTAGGGCCTCGTATTTGTGCGGCGAACTATCAGTGTACGCCGACTCTAGCTCGTTTACGGGCAGGGTATTCGCTTTACCCCGACACATAAAATCGAGCCTTAACTACCATTGAGTGGCTATAAAATCCGGCCTGCCTCCTCACTTAGCACCCTAGTCACTGGAATCGACCAGGGTGGACCCTTCCTTACTCAGACACGCATTTCGGCTAGGAAAGAAATACAGCTGCACCGTTTCCTGTTGTGAACGCCTGCTTTACCTCGACTAAAAGCCACCTCAGAGTTTATCTTTTACAATTCTCAGCAAAATAAAGTATTTCTTTTCACTGCATAGATTTTCAAACACATTTTGTTCAATTCCACGGAGTGAAAAGAAATACTTTTTCCCGTTCCATTGAGTATAATATAAGTGTTACAAACATGGAAGTTAATATTTTTTTAGGGATGTGGGAAAATTGTAATGCATACATTTTTGTTGATCAGGATATTTTAAAGATGTATACCGTAAGTAATACGGAAAAGTTTTTTTTCTCTTTTAAAACTATAAATTAGTGTTACATGTTTTAACTGTTCTGTAATAATTAAAACATACACACACATATTATATATATACACACACATATGGATACCGTATTTTTCAGAAAAAAAAAACGCTTTTTTTACCTTAGAAATTTAGGTTCAAATGGTACGCAACATTAAAAGTGAAGGTAAAGATTGTTTCCTCTTTTTAAAAGTCTGCACTCTTTGCTGGTGGTCAATAGCGTAATCAATCTAAAAATCGTGCCAAATGATAATGACATTGGTTTAACAGGTTTATGAAAGGTCATGTATTAAAAACCGACTATTATTTTGTTCATAAAATAACTTTATCCATATAAAACTTTATTAAAAATTTAATTGTTTTAGCTAAAACAATTAAATTTCTTGTTGTATCTTTATAAATAGTTGTAATAATGATAGTTAAGGACATATTTATATATATATATATATATATATAATAATCAGCAAGCTATTTTTAAAAGCATTGAAAGAGAAATGTGAGTTCAGAGCTATTAAATAAGTATTTTATGATAAAACCATTCTAATAATTTTATTTATTAATGATGGCTTTCAATAATTAATATGAAGACTTCGAACAATGTTTTGTGGTATAAAAGATGCTGAGATTTTTTTTTTTCTTATAGATTAGTCTTATGAATTTTTTTTACAATGTGTTAATTTTTTTCTTTATGTTAATAGCCAACTGTCTTTATAAATTGAGTGCAAGCTAAATTGTACTTAGTAATGCTGAATTCCTAAAAATTAATTTTTCAAAACAAATATCAAAGGAAAATTCATTTTTCACTGTACATATCATGTACAATTTTAAATTTCGTAGAGTAACTGAAAAAGTACATTAACTGAAGTATTTTAGTGTAGTTAATGTGTAAGATTTATTATACTAGTAATCAAATTTTTCGCTCCGTATTACTGTGCCCTAGTAATTAAAATTAGTTAATAATAATTATAAGTAAATGTAAATATTCTAAGTTGGAATTCAAACACTTAACCTTAATGCGATTTCAATTAAGAAAAGTTTAATACGCACATTTTTACAGATTTACCTAATTTTGATGAATTTTTTGTGTTAATTATATTGACATATTATTTTATTTTTAAAATGAAATTCCGAAACAAAATTTATCATCAAAAATTAAGAATCATGTACAACATAATTAATTCTATTATATCTCAGTTTAAAATAAATAATTCGAAACATGAAGATGTCACAGATAAAATTTTAGATTCGAAGTTTCTTTGTGTTTGCATCATAAAATAGTTTTTCAAAATTATTTTACTTTTTGAAACTAGCATAAATCTGTAGACTCTTGCCTACTCTTTGTTTTATCCCAAAAAAAAAAAAAAAACGATTTGTATCCCAATCACTAAATGTGAATGCTTCTAATAGATATTAAAATATCCATATTATATCAATTTGATTCAGCTCTGAGGCAAAAAAAAATATTTTGTTGATTAATAAAAGCTTTTAATACTATATTTCTAATTTCTCCAAATACGTCAAACAAAAATTTAAGAAATTATTACCAGAAATTATTATCTATTAAGTTCATATCCTGTAATAATAATTATTATTATTACTTTTATTATTATTATTAACTAATATAATAATAAATGTAACTGTTTTTTATAAGTCGGGGTTGACAATGTTAAGTAATACTGCGATTGTGAAAAAAACGTGGGCGTAGTGAACACCCAAAATGTCGCCATACGATGGGCTGTGAATTCTCTTTATATAAATATTCTTTCATACTCGTATGTTATTAGTATTGGGCGCCCCCTTTCCCCCATACTCTTGAATTAAGAGAGGTCTTTCCACGATGCATAATAAAAAGTGTTTCTGAAAGTATCTGAAAGGCTTTTTCAATGCAACTGAGATGCGATTTTTGTGCGTGTGTGTGTAAGCGAGATAGAAATATCATCTATTTGTAACATATCCTTTAATGCATTTTTTAAGTTGAATGCAGGTGTCTCTCCAAATCTTTTTCATAGGAAATTGTCTGCGAAAAGCCCAAAAGGCGCATAATATGCCATATCATTTGTAAAAAGAACTTGTTCCGCCGATGATAAACATAGCAGTGACATTGTGCTGCTTATATGGAGAGCAGCAGATATTACCTCCGCAAAACGGTTCACTAATACAGAAGGAATCGTTTCCTCTGGCTCGGTTGACTGCAGGGAGGAATGGAAATCGAGAATGCGATCCTCATTTCTTTTCTATCGATCGTTGTTCCCCTCCCTCCATTCTAGCCAATTATTAAGGGGACATCAAAACTATAAAAGAAACAATTGCCTCCACTTACTCTTATGCGTGATTGTCACCTGAATTAGATAAATTAGTCACTATGTTTCACAGCAATGGTGATAGAGATTTCTTTTTCTTTAAAGCGTGATCTAAGTGTTGATTATTTTGTGTCAATATATTCTAGTTTGTTTTAAATAGTGTAAAGAATGAGTTGCATGAAGATGTCACAGATTAAAAAACACAGATTAAAAATACTGCCATTCGTTATTTTTTAGATCGATAATTTTTCAGTGAAAAGTACGCACAGTACTTCCTCTGTAATCCGGCTCTTCAACAATCCTATATATTAGTAATCTGGAGTGTTTACTCCGGCTGACCAGTTATGGAAAATTATTTTGTGCCTTTTACTTCAACGGAATAATACAGGATATCAATACGAAACAGCATGATTTTTTTGTAGTTTTAATTACTTCGTGTTTTTTGATACTTATTTGCGTGTGCTGTACTTAATTTTATACAAAAATACAAAGATTATTCTGTTTAATTGCGCTATTATTAGTGTTTTTCTAGTACTTCTGTGGTTTTCTGGTCTCCAATATCTGTCGGATTACCGATAGAGTACTGTATATATATATATATATATATATATATATATATATATATATATATATCTTTTTTATTAAATATTATTTTAAATTTTAAAAAGAAAGCAAAACATTATTAAGTGATAAAAATCAAAAGGTACACTCATCTCTGGATATTAATATTATAAGAGGTGTAACTGATAACGTGGAAGCAGCCTAAACTAAATTATATGTATAATAACATTATGTTACATATTAGGCTTATGCGATGTAGCATAATCATTTCCCTTAGGTTTGAGACCACTTTTATATAAAATGTAAAAACAGTTGATTTCATTTGGGAAAGAGAAGCCCGTTTTGAATTATTTTATGCATGCTCATCATATTTTGTCCAAGTACTATCATTACTGCAATTAAGCCAATGATATTTATATTTTTAGTCTTAACTGTACCCTTCTGTTGAGATTACAGGTCTGATGAATCGCCAAGAATGAGATTCTTTGAATTGTGGGTTTTAATTTTTTTTTTTCACTTTTTGTTTGTTGTTGAATAGTTGGAATATTCCTGGTACATATGCGTGTGTTTAAGATATGTTTGGGAAACAAATTTATTCATTTGGAAATAAAAAAAAAGAAGAATGGTATACCTCTGCAATTATTAGGTTTGGATTTAACTATGAATCTCGTTTTTCCTCAATTCCCTTAGAGAAGACAACTGAATGTTCCTTGTTTCGTTTATTTTTCATCACAAAAAATGAATAGTTTCATTGATGTACGAAAATTTAAACATACTGAGAGAATCTCTTTAGGTAAAATAGTTGAGGATCTTCATAACAAAGACCTCCAGAATTTTTAAATCGGGCCTTTTTTTTTTCCAAACATCATAGCTAATATGTATCGGCACAATAAACGAAGTATATAATTTCTTTTTACGAGGGATGTTCCGAAAGTAAGTTTCGTTCTTTTTTTGAAAGAACACATGGTACACCAGATGAAACAAACAACCGACATAAGAATCCCCACCCTTTCCTGGATCAACGATGGAAGTAGCGCCAATGGAGGAGGAGTTACGCATGCGCAGAGTGACGAAGAAAAGAGAGTAGCAGAAGACCAGCGTGCTCCAGACATCACAGGCAATGTGGTCGGCAATGGAAATGTGTGCTGTTATCCGGTATGAATGGGCACGTGGAATTAGTCATCAATGAACACCTATAGATCGTGTATGGTGAACAGGTAATGTCTCGGCAAATGATTGGACGCTGGTGTTGCATGTTCAGAGAAGGAAGGCAAAGTGTGGAGAATGAAGATCGAAGTGGGTGTCGCTCCTCATCCATGAATAAAAACAACATTGCGAGAGTACAGGACATATTGTTAGAGGATAGGCGTGCATAACTGAGTCAGACGTGGCATCCATACTGCGTATTAGTAATTTAATCAAATCTCAAAACGAAGTTTAAATCTTTGGTAATGGTCTAGTTATTGAAAATTCACAAAGAACAAGTTCAAAAATAAAAGTATTATATTGATTTAATCCGAAGTTTTAAATGAATTTAAAAATTTCAATCGATCGGTTACGTGTTCTCATTCAAACGTAATATGAAATAAGGCGCATCTACTTCAAACATTTATATTCAAAATATTCACCGTGTAAAGTATCTAAAGATAAATTTCAAGCTTATCTTAAATACATGTGCAGTTTAAGAATAATATAAAAATTTTGCAAAGTAATTTTAGGTTGAAACAAATTGCGAATTTAAAGTTCAAACTTTGTTTTATGGAAATAAAAACAACCCTATATATTAGTTTATAAATTTGCTATATATATTAATGTTTTTTTATCAATAAACATCAGTAGTATTAACACAAATAATTATTTAATGTGTCGAAATAAAATTGAAAAAAAATTAGCCGAAAAAGAAAGCAGTGTTATTTTTTTTTTTTTTTTGCTAAATAATTAATCAATTTAATTTAATGAGTGTAAATGAAATATAAATTAATAAACAATGCATCGAGTCTTTTGAGTAATTTATCTCATATTAAACACACACACACACACAAATGTAATAGACATTCACAAAGTTTGATATCAATTAAACATCAACGCACATAGAACAGTTACCAAATGAATTTTATTTTTGAAACAAGATCTTCTTTTTGGAAGTTCTGCTTCAAAACAAGATGAACATATTTGCGACATCTAATAGACAACAACAATAACAGTGTGTACAATAACTTTATATTTTTTTGACATTACAAACTCTGAACACAGAAATAAAGAGTGACGGATATCCATTACCCTGACCTTCAGCACAGGTATCAAAGCAAAAAGCAACATTGTTTTTAAGGCAGAAGAACCTGGCAGGCGCTGCTAAAACTTAAACATTTTAGACAAAAGTTTTGGTCTTCTTTTAAAAAGATAGAAATATATGCTATATCTATACAGTATCTTTTTTGTCACACCTTTGACAGGTCATCAGGAAAATGATATATTGACAAGAAAGTCTGAAGTCGCTCACTCGTTCGGCCTTCAATATATCATATGCATTATCTTACACAAAACACATCCATATGATAGTTTAAGACACAAGTAAATGTATTCAAAATAAAATATTTAATCTAAATACTGACGAGATAGTTACAAAGGTTATTTAACAATTATTTATGTAAATAGATTTTGTAGAAATTGAATGATCTAATAATTCAGTGGCTATAATAGTTCTGTTGTATTTTTGCTTACCGATGTATTTTTACAAAAGTTAAAAGCTTCGTTAATTTTAAAGTAATTTCATATTTCGTAGGTTTATGTTATTCCAATTTTTACATTTAAATGCCATTCATTTAATAACTTCATTTCATAGAAATCTCCCGATATTATTATACAAAATAGCATCTTAATGTTGTATCTAGTATTAATAGTTCTGTTAAAGAAAAATTTCTCATTGATAACTTTTCTGATATCTTGAGAGTAATTGAGAACTTTTAAATGATTATTAAAATTGCGTTATTGAAAATTATCGAAGGGAGTGTCAATATGAAATACGTGTATCTTTTACGATATCTTAATATCTGGTCAACCGAAAAGTTACCGTTTGGGGGGAAAAAATTTTTTTTTTCGTGCGTTTACTAATATTTATTGTACTGCGCAATTTCCATTTTCCTACGATTGGTCAATAAATATTCCAGATGGATGCCTTATGAGTTAAAAGAGAAAAAATTGCTTATTCAAGTCGCGTCAAATGCATATCTCTGCTTGCTCAACAAAAACAAACCCTAATTGGACCGGATGACAACTGGTGATAAAAAATGGATTACATATACGAAAAAATCGTAAGGAAAGGAGTTTGGATAACCTATGAGGCCGGATAACTTAACTTTCCCCCGCTAAACCGAACTTGATCCTGAATATGAGAATGCCTTATATAGGATGAGATGTCCAATTACCAATAAATTAAGAGCTTTTGAAAACCAACAAAAGCTCAATTCGGAGAGATACTGTAAGCAAATGGATGATTTAAATAAGAGAAGAGGCTGACGATATTAATATATAAATAAAAAGCACATCGTACTGCACCAGGATAACGCCAGGCAATATGCTGCTTTGGCGACTTGTTAAAAAATCGCAGAACTAGTCTGGGAAATTCTGTTGCATCCACCATAATCCTGATACCTAGGACCTTCCGATTGTCACCTGTTTCTCTTCAAGCAAAAATTTTTGGAAGGAAAAAAAATTCAAAACTGAAGTAGATGTCAACCAAGCGCTACTTGAGTTCTCCGCATTTAAAGACAAGACATTTTTCAAAAATTGCGTTTACAAAGTACCATCACACTGACAAGAGATCAGAAGTAATGACAGAAATTATACTGTACAATAAATATTATTAAATGTATGGAAATTGCATTTTATTTTCTTTCACTTCACAAACGTATAGAACTTTCCGGTAGACATACTATTATTTCCTTCTTTTCTTTTAAAAATTTAGAAATGTCTAAAATTTTGCGCAGTCGGTATTCGCTCCATTTCTATATAATTTAGGGGTATCTTCTAGTTTTATTAAATTATTCTTAGTTATAAATAACTCGATTTTCATATTTTTAAGATATGAATATGAAATTAAATAAATATACGGCAAAATGTTGATATATATTCATTCAAACAATTGCTAGTACTGTTTGTGCCATTGCATACATTTACATGCCTAAGCCACCAACACGGAGAGTGCATTTGTATAATTGCTTACATTTATATTGTATAGAATTTCATTTTTCAAATTAAATATCCTAGATGTCTCTAATTTCTCATGATAAAAAAGGTCGTAAAATTTTAATTTTATGTATTTTACAATTAAATCCAAATTCAAGGTATTTGAAATTAATTGTAAATTTACTTTGAAATTCCTCTTAATGCATTACGCAAATTCAGATATACTTACATTTCTAGGTTAAACGTAGTTCAATATACTGCAGTTCAACAGATTATTAATTTCCAGTTTCTTTTAAAATTTACCTTGGTCAAATTTTAATTAGAGTAAATAAGAGACATTAAATGAAATTGCAATAACTTGTATTCTTTTTGACACAATCCAAACAGAAAGGTGAGGGTAGGCATCACAGCAATGGCTTATATATATACAAAGATACGTAAGTCTTACATTTATCACATATTCAACATATCCAATTTTGAAAATTGAATCTTTTTTTTAAAAGAGATTCCTCCAAGAGTATGTTATACATTACTTAACGATTTTTTTAAGACAATATTTAAGAACCGAATGAATGCTCATGCCAAAAACTCAAGAGCCGTAATATGAAATATTTGATTTAACACACTTGTGCCTCTATTATTTCAATTTATATTGCCTTAGTTGCACTATGAGGCTAAACACCACATAAGCAAGTGACATGAGAGACATGTACATCAAAAAACACCAGGAGACAAGGAAACATGGACACACATATTTCATTAATCAGGTGCCAAACAAGTGGACGAATGTTACTTTCTTTTCGAGTTCAAAATGTGAGAAGATTTTCGAAAGAGGTATCACTGTTGGTTTGCCTCTTCCATCCTTTGGTCGGCACAATTGAGTTCCAAACACGGTCCATTACAAAGAACAGACGAACTTACCCGAATTGGTGAATTTGGTTCAGAGTTAACATCTTCCATTGTTTGGCTGTGCAAGAAAGGGTAATTCATATGTTCGGCTCTTTTCTCTTGACTAGGACTACTCATAGACTTTTGCATGGGTTCCGAAGAGCTTCGTTCCGGTTCGTGTTGGATCATGTCTATCGACATGGCTTCCTCAGCTGTTTGCCCAATAATTGTATTATAACTTTGTTCCGAAATTTCTCTGTTTGAACCAGGACATTGTTGTAAATCAATTGCATCAAGAGACAAACCATTGCTTAATTCGCTACCGGCTGTTCTCCCGTTAGTTAAAGGTATCGGCTGAATGCTATCGACTATGGTTGTTGGTGTTGTACTAGACTCTGTATTCGGAGGCGCGGGTGTATTCAAATTAGTCTTATTGGAATTCTTAGATGATTTGCTGCTTTTTCCTTTTCCTCCAGAGCTTGAAGATTTATCCGGAGTGTGTTTGTGCTCTGCAGCCTCTGCATTTGATATGTTTTCAAGTTTCTTCCATTTTGTTCTTCTGTTCTGGAACCAGATTTTGACCTGCGAATAAAAAACAGATGTTTATACTTAGAAATAATCATTAAAATTGAAAAAAATAATAATAAAATTAAGTTGTGAAAACATTCAAATACTAGGGATGAGTGTTATAATTGAATAAAACAAAGGAAAATAATACTCGGGCGATTTAAAAATTTGTCAAAACTTCAAATATTGCAGAATCTTAAAATTTGAAGTTCTTAGGTCTTCAGGTATTTTGACTCAATATATGTATTGTTCATTTTCTGAGTACTTATTATAAATTTATTAAAATATGATTAATTTCAAAGGCTATCGTAATTTTTCTGTCTTTTTTTTTTAAAAAAATTTCTTTCCCGCATGTTTTTAAATTACGCTACACATTCAAAGTATAAAAGTTTTTTTTTTATGAGCATAGATTTACTTTTATAGTATACTACCATGTTATTAAACAATACATCACACTCGATTCAATTCCTCTATAAGTTCCTACCTGAACTTTTTAATGTTCATGTATATATATATATATATATATATATTTCTAACTTATAAAAATTTCTTTGATTGTTTTAGATTGTAATTTACACCCTAGACGAGAATGGAGTATAATTTAGGAAATTTGATGCATATTTTGAAGAATTGTTTATTGAAACAAAAATTCACACAAGTTATTATTTTGAGCATTTACATTTTGTTGTTTCAGCTCTTATTATACCATTTCTGTTTTGAAAAGTAATGTTCTAATTGGGATATTTTGCAATAAGTTTACATTCATTAGTATTTGGAAGAAAAAATAAAACACTTTATAAAGAGAGTAAATCAATATCTAAACAATACATTTCCTATACAATATCTATAATTTCCTGACAACAAACTTCAGAAAAGAACTGTAATCGAATTTTCTCAAAATCAATTTTGAGACTGTGGTTAATGTTGCGAACTTCGGAGCTCAGTCAGCGTTGAACGCATCCTGGTTTGGAGATTTGATTGAACTTAAGATTATCTTGTAAAATAATAAAACATTACAAGTCAGGAGCATTACAAATCAAGTGGGATGTTAAAGTTTTCAGTAGTATGGCGAGTGAGGCACCTACTCTGGTGTCAACCTCGTCATCTTATCAACGTTCTAAACTGCGAAGTGTGTCACCAATAATCCTTCTGTAATTCAAGAATGACAGTAATTAAACCCCAAGCTGTTATTTAAAATTAATTTTAAATTGAAAATTGCATTTCCAATTAAATTTTCAACATAGAAATATATTTGATAGAAAATATTGACTAATATAGTAATACTTAAAATCTGAGGAGACGCCGTTTTCTTGAAAAACATTATCAAATAAAATTATTTTTAAAAATTTTCGGAAGTTTATCAACTATTTGATTATGTTCTTGACTTAACATAAATAACTTGTGAAGTTGCGATTATATTATCTTATGAATTTAATACCTACACATTTGATTTTAGAAATAAAGTACTGTGAATGTTAAACCGCATTTGACAAGTTGCATAACTTGTAATTCGAAATTTTTTAAAAAAACAGTTTTTCACTTAGATTGAAAAAAAAAAACTGATTTATATAAGTATAATTATATTCAATATTGAAAGATGTTAATCCATTCCAAACAACTGATATTTCAATGCGCTAAATTACTTCTCCAATAAAGAAGGCAGTGAACTCCTGTCATTTTCTCAAAACTGAAGGATTTGAACGGTTGTGTATCATCATCAGTGTGATGAAGGCTCCATCCACCCCGTTTTTGGCTTCTGGTGATATAGATGGTTTGGCTTCATGCGTGTACTATCGATCTTTTCAGGTACTATTGACGACGCATCTGGCAGAAGATTTGGGATTTGTTTTTTATTTCATTTCTTTGTGAGGAGGGAACTGCCTCTGATGGCTGGCAGAGGTCCAATTGGCAGTGGGGCAAGACGAGTTTCCTACTTGTTTTTATAGTGTCCATTTACTGCCAAATGTTGCAAAAATGTAGTTGATTTAGTTACTTTTTTGCTCTCACGGACACTAAATTCTTGAGGTTGCTCAGTGGTTGATAGATGTTCGTTTTATTTTGACAGACATTGTGCATCCTGGTAAAGATTAAAAGAACACGTGAATTTGTTCACTTTCTTCCTTTCTGAAAAACGACTAGCTTAGTGTGGGTTGAGTAAAAGCATAGAAGAATTTAAAGTGAGAGGGTATCATTTTCTTTCTTTTTTTTGTCTTTTAAATGGCTGTTAAGGTATGTATTATTTATACGACTGATATGCAATTAAGAACAATGCTAACACACATTGGAGTGAAGAATTGTGACTTTATCCAAATATTTTAGGGGACTGATTTTCTTGCAAATAGAAGTGAATTTTATAAGTTAAGGCGAAAAAAAAAAAAAATCATGATGTGTAAGAATATTTTTGACACGTTTATATTTTAATCACGTAGATATACAAAAGAAATTTTTTTAAAAAAAATTTTGCTTTGCGCTTAAGTTTATTAACAATTTTGAATTTTTATTTTAAAACTTTATATATAACACATCAATCAATAACTCCCGAGACTAACCCAGAGGTGGCGCTCGTAGTAAACCAGTAACCAGGTCTTTCTAGAGTACTAACCTTTGCTTGAAACGAGTCAAAATTTTAAGTCGATCGGACCAGAAACAGCTGAGTTATCGAGGTTGGAGTAAAGTCGTTTTGTAGTTTGTTTAAAAAATGGAAAAAACCGAGTTTCGTGTTCTGATAAAACATTGTTTTTTAATGGGTAAAAACACCGTGCAAGCGAAACAATGGATTGAAAAATGTTACCCGGACTCTTGTCCATCAAAAGCAACGATTTGTCGGTGGTTTGCCGAGTTTAAACGTGGTCGTACCGACACAAATGACGCGGAACGCTCGGGTAGACCTGTGGAAGCCGTTACGCCGGAAAATGTGAGTGAAGTGACAAAAATTATAATGAAAGATCGTAAAGTGAAGCTCCGTGAGATTACTGAGATGACACAAATATCATATGGAAGTGTATTTACTGAAAAAGGTTTTTTGAAGTGAAGTGAAAAAGGTTTTTTCCAAGTGGGTGCCGCGATTGCTTTCGATGGAACAAAAACAGCAACGAGTCGATGATTCAGAAAGCAGTTTATCGCTATTTATTCGCAACAAAAAAGATTTCTTGCGAAAAAAAAAAAAAGAAAGGAAAAAAAAAAAATTTTTTTTTTGAGGGGGGGAAAAAAAAAAGATTTGTGGAAAAGTGTTGGAACGATTGTATCACCCTAAAAGGTGATTAACAAAAGGTGTTTATGTTGATGAATAAAAAAAAATTTTGCAAAAAAAATGTTGTTTTCAATGTTAGACTCGGGAGTTATTGATCGATGTGTTATATATATATATATATATATTTATATAAAGTTTTATTAAATCAATTTCATTTATTGTGGCGTAACCACTTTAATTATTTTTCATTAACGAACCCATGCTGAATTAGATATTTAAGAAATAAAAAAAATTATAGCCACTAAAAATAAATTAAATCCAAATTACAAATTTAGTTTATTGGACCTTTGGTAAAGGTAACACTGAAAATTTACCACGAAGTTTCTCTTTAATTTTGTTAATTTCATATATATTTTGCTAATTTTGCATAATTTTAACTATTGCCCCCTTCTGTAAAATGGACTTGCGCATAATGAAAGTGTAGCATTTTGATTTGACCATATTGCTTTATTTACACCTTCTAGTTTGAAATGATAACAGAGGGGGGAAAACAATTTCGATGAGTATTATGTACCGACTCTTCACTTATACATAACCACTAGCAATACAGTTTCTAAATATTGCATGGGTAGCGATCTTTACTTTCAGTATCTTTCAAGAAGCCAGATATTTGAATGCAAAGAGCCTTCTTCCATTATAATGACAACTTTCGAACTCTCATCAAGGATCTGTGAAGAATATCAATCTGAAACAGTAACGACCTTTCAACGATCTGAAAGGAATTCCCAGCCAAATTTTGAGTATTCTTCGAAAGAAATGCTCTCTTTTTCCACGAAATAAATCGACCCTTATTTATTCGAAATGGCGATGGTTCGAAGTTAAGTGATTCCACCGTCAAACTGCGATAGTCCCAAGTGCTCTAATATATTGAAGTCCATTCACTTCAAAAGAGTTTTTAAAACAGAACCCAGGGAAAGAGTGAATATCTTCGGTAGAGTCATTTGAGGCAACAGGGTGACATTTTGCTTTTCTTTTCACCCACAAAACTGTTTCTTAATCCCGGCAACTAGAAGTGCAGGCGAAAAATCGTCATCTAGGTTTACATCCTTTCTCTCGTGGAAAAAGTCTCATATTCCAGTTGGAAAAGAATCAGAATTTATGACCCTACCAGAAGTGTCTGTAATCCCTGCATCCATCAGTTATTCTCTGACTAAAAATACGGTGAACTTCGCTCTACCCCTCGATGCTGGCTGTCTTTCTTTCAGCAAGTCCATCCCCTCATTTCTTTCTCCGTATTCGCTCGAACACCTTGAAAGTGAGGAAATGCGGCATCGTTTACGTAAAGGGAGCTTCGAGCTGAGAGCAAAGCAATGCGCGACAAGCCGATACTTCTGAAGAGATAAGCAATGGAGATGAAAGATTTCTTGAGACGCGTTCAATTGAAGTTTTTCGCGGTTGAATTCCGACCCTCCCTACTTTCCTCCTTTAAGAAACTTTACTGACAAGCTTTCTTTTTCACCGGAGAAGCCGAGCTTCATTTCCTGTTTCTGTTTTCGTCACTTTTTTTTATTCTTAATGGAGGCTGCTGATGGGAAGCAGTAATTTGGGATAATAGGAGGATCTGAATCTCTGCCGACTGATATCAGCTGTGCCAACTTTAGGTGCTTTCCTCAGTTCGTACTTCTGGAAATTAGGAGTGATAATTGGCGAATTAAAAAGAATTCTTGGTTAATTTGTATCGTTGTAGCAACTGATGTGTTTCGAAGTAAAATAAGTAATGGTTGCTTTCTTAAAGTGAAGTAGAAAGGAGATAGTTTAATCATTTCCAGCAGAAGTACCAGTTAACTCAACAAAGCTTTTAAAATTTATCTCTATAAGCAATAAAAGTCGTTATTAATGCGGTTATTCAAATAATATTATGGATAATAACTATATTTAATGTGTCAATCTTCAAGAAATTTTTGGTACCTTTATTCATTATTTATTTATTTATTTGCCTAAACTACCTTGTTCAGGAATGTTTTTTGGTAAGGTTTGAGATGAAACTGGCAACATATATATATATATGTATGTATTATGTACGTATATAAATGTTTGGCTGCTAAAATGACTCATAATTTCTTATTAAATTATATTTGTCAAATACACTAATCGACTATCTGTTGGACATTGCACAAAAAATGTTAAAATTGCACAAAAAATACCACATATATATAAATCTATTCCTGAAATACGAAGAATGAGTTGTTGAAATATTTTGTTATGAAGAACAATGGTTTAAATGAAGGACATAAAGGATACAAAAGAGCATATGTCTTTTCATTATATTCTAAATCTAAAAAGGCCCACAGTAGCTTAGTAGTCATGGACGTGGACTCTGTCATAAGCCAGATTCAGAATTTTAAAATGTTATATTTCATTTGCTTTTTGGTATTTCTTTCTAATTATCTTTGTTTCCTCAAGATTTGGTTTGTACTATTTCATTAGTATAGTTTTATCTTTTGACTATAATTTAGTTTTAGTAAATTTTGTCGTACTTTTGTCTGTTATTCAATGTTTTATAACGTTTAACTCTTTCTCTTGTTTTATATTTTTAGGCATACAAAAATAATTTATTTCCTTTCCATTTCTTTTTTTTTTCTTTAATCTTCTCAAAATTAATTAGTATGGTTTCTTTTTGTAACAAACACATTTTTTCTTTAGCTTTAATATTTTACTTCTTTACGTAGTTAACTATTTCCTTTAATTATTTATTTGTATATTTTTATTTATTATTTTCATTATACACACATAAATTCGTACAATGAAGAATAATTTTCATAAGAGACAAAGTAAATGCTACACAAATTTCGCATGACAGTTTGAATACGTCACAATTTTATGGTTACAAATGCAGCTACATATGTACATTGTATGGTTATAAATGCACCTACATATACATAAAAATATTATACTTATGTTATCTATAACTTAGTTTATAATCAGAGCGATTGTGAAAGACATCAACGTATCGTAAAACTGACTGACAAAAATGTTCAACAACTGTATAAGCTGAAATCTTTATATTCACGAAAGAAGAAATGTATTTCAGTAACAAATGAGCCTCATCCCCATCGTCTAGACGCGCATTATTTTACACCAAGTGTATTTTTTACCATTCTTTGATTTGGAGCTCACACTGTAGAAGCGCTCGAATTGAGTAAAGAAAGTTTCACCGCACTGTTCCTTCGCTGGGCGAGAAAAGCCTTTGAAGCATTCGCAAATTACGAAAGCGTTGAAATGCACGGGTTTCTCTCACAATTGAGCCCCTTCTCGTTGATAGGCAGCCAGACAGCCGTAGTATTTATAGTTGGCGAAAAAAGATCTTGGAGGTGACGGCTGTTGCGCTGCTGGGGTGGTTCTTTTCCAGCAAGTGAGCTGACGTTTTGATGAATGTTGCTTTCTTTGGAGGAGCCTACTCAATTGCTCATCCCACCAGAAGATTCGAAGACCAGATTCACAAGCCCCTTTCTCCCAACCGTAATTAAAACCGCGATGAAGATGCGGCGGAAGTGAAAATAAATCACGAATCAGTTGTCTGGTGAAACTTGAGGATACACTGTGTGTACATGTGTTTACTCCAAAAGTGAGACTGGAGGTAATCATTAAGATGAGCGCACATTCAAAGAAGCTGTTGTTTTGATGAATGTTGGCTTTCTGTAGAAGAAATTACTCAATGGATCATCGCAACAAGAAAGACGAAAGTAGAGAGCTTTACACCTCTTTCTATTCGCTTTAGTTGTAAAAATTCAAAAGAAACAGATTTATTTGAATAGAGAAACTGCTGAGTACAAATTCGATAATTCATACAATCTTTATTTGAAACATTATATAATTGTTTGAAATGTAAAAAAAGAAATTAAGTTATCTTTTTTTGAAAAATAGAAATAGCTCAAAAATCGATGTAATAATAATAATAATAATAAAAAAAAAAAAACTAAAACTCGTGTGGTCATATAAGGAGTGCACTAGGTTGGAAAAAAAAATAAAGCTAAGAAGAAAAAAATATTACACAGCAAATGCTGGTCTAAAAATCAGGATGAAATCTGAAATTTCCTTATATCGAATAAACCTGAAAAATGTAAATTTACATAAAGTTCTTCTTGATGTGATTGATTATCTAAGACAGCTAAGAAAATTTTTGAATAACAGTTATTTATTTATTATTTATCATACCCATTTCAATTATTCTCTGCGAGAGAAATTTCTGTTAGTTAAAATTTAGAAAAGAAACTATTTAAGTGTTTTAATTTGTTCTCTTATGAATAAAAGAATTTCAGTATTTAAAATAGGCAAGAGAAAAATTGTTCAATATTTATGTACAATCGATTCAAAAATTCTATCTTAGAATTATAAATTATCATTATAAATTTAATGAATTATTGCTAATATATACAGCTACAAAACCTTAATTAAAATTGATCCCCTTTACAAAAATACATGAAATTGTTTTATATTCATTATATCCACAAAAATTATTTAAAGCTATATTTATTTAAGATTCACAACTTCCTCTAAAAAAATTAGAAATAACATCACTCCCATTAAGGCTCTCACAGAGAACGAATTATAAAACGATCTTTGAAAATAAAGCTTTGACTTATTGACTTATATTTGACTTGTCTCTAACGACTTATTAGATGAAAATGTAGTTTTTTTCTCATTACAGCAGTTTTCAACATTTTAGCACTATAGATTTAACTTTTCATACAGGTTTCAATCAAACTACGATCTTTTGATTTTTTGAGGCTTGATATATTTTTAATTATACATTTTTCTTTTGTGTCTGATGCGAGGTAATGAAAATAAACATTCGGACGAGTAGCGCCACATTTGGCAAAATTGTCACGCATCATCTGGTGTAATAAATAGTATATATTTTCATAAAGCTGAAATAAGTCACTAATTCGAAAGATTGAAATAATTATATAAACCCCTTTGTGTTGCATACATATAGTTAGCTGCTTCAAAGCTGATATTTTATTTTTAGGATAAAAAATTTGTTTTTTTTATAATTTAGATTCAATAGTTGGTTTTATTTTTCGATTTATTTTTAATGTCTGTGCACCATTTTGTTTTACAGGTATCTCTCAAACGGGGCGTGCTCTTACAAGTTGAGAATCTATGACATATTGTACTTCTTTCAAAATACTTGCATGTAGTTTGAAAACTGCAATATCTTATTTCTGAACAACACATTTGTTTATTTTTCTAGGGATCCGATAATTCTTACAATACGAAAGTAACCTCCTCAACCACATTAGCCGAGTGATCGTGAGGCTAGCAATGCTTCTATCGAACACTTGCTGTAGTCATGTTTCCTCTAAAGATTTGTCGTATAGCAGAGTTGGAGCATGTTAGGTCTGTCAGAAGTCAAAGTCCTCAAGTTGGAGTAATGTGGAAATTAGGAAAGTGAAATTCCAACTCAAATGTTGCTCTTTGTTACTTGACTATGATTGAAAACTATGAGGTCAGTCGCCATTAGACCTCGTGTTGCTTCCAAGAGTGACGCTGTTAAACAATCAATCAATCAACCGAAAATAACCTTCATAATATATATAAATAGCAAAATTAATAAATCATTACATTTGCTTAATCAGTTAAAATTAATTATAACCGTGTGTATCAAATTTTCGGAAGCTTATTTAATTTCTTCAGTTTTTTGAGGAATCTGATTAAAATAATGTCTTTTTACACGTGGTTATAGATTGTACACTGCTATTAAGATTTTTTCGTACACCTAAAATATTTAAATAAAAATATATTAATAGTGTAGTACCTGTAGTATTCAACGATATTATACATATTACAAACATTTTAACCTGATAAAAAACAGAACAATTTTTAAACAATAAGACAAGATTACAAGTTACAAGATTTTGAAATTTGTCATTAAAAAGATAATGTAAAATCTCATACATAATAAGTATATATATATATATATATATATATATATATATATATATGTGTGTGTGTGTGTGTGTGTGTGTGTGTGTGTGTGTGTATAACTACATAATGAAATTTTTTAATTATTTTTAATACTTTTTACATTTCTCCCCTTTATTATCTATCACTTGTAGGAGCCTTAAGTTCACGCTGTTAAATTCCGAAATTTGTTCTCCCCATTTGCTTCGGTTTGTTTTACTACTTGTTGAACCTTTTGCCACTGTTGTTCTCATCCTGATCAAATGATCTATTTTCATAAACGATGTCAGATATAATCTTCTATAAGTTTTTGCTTCTCAATCCGACGTTAATAAACAATCACACAATCGCACACACATACACAGCGTAAGCTTTCAATCGCATTCGGGTCAGGACTGCGAGATGGCTACGGTTAAACTACTCCAAGCTCATTCTTAAAGCTGATTTTAATACTATTGGCAGTGTGAACAAAGCAATTATCTTGTTGAATTACATACCAACTTGTCTCCGAAAATTTTCTTATCCGAAGCAAGACTTTATCAATCAAGAAATTACCATACACCTCAATTATTTGCAGAACATCTCATTATCCGGGCCATTCTTAGAAAATCGTAGTTTCATGTGTCACTTTTTATTCTGTAAATACCACGTCATTACATTTTGCTGATTATTTCTTATCCAATTCTTTGCAAGATTCACTCTATTCTCCTCATGAGACAAATATTTTTCCGCCAGTTTGCAGCGAAATTCTAAGAGCTTCATTTCATACAGAATAGAACAAAGCGACAAGATCATGTTGACCTTCTCAGAGATTTTGCCAGCAGTAACCAGAGTTGAAGATTCACGTATTTGACGCGTCAATCATTTTATTCCAGCCGAAGCTTTCACGGTTACTTTTTTTTCCTTAGGTCCTGTTTTCTTGTACTAAAGATTTAGATAAAATGTGAGGTTATTTGCTGTTTCTGAAAGGTATTTTATTTCGGCTCGTTTCATCTTCGCTAATTTGGCAATACACTTTGGTTTCCTACAGAAAGAATGAATTTTTGTGTCCGTTGGTACAACTTCATTTATATGCTGGTAATAGAACCTCGCATCAATGGCGTACTAAAAACTTCGCATTCAAAATTTCCTTAATCCAGCTAAAATGATTAGTATTTTGGTTGATGTCTTGAAGAAAACAATTTGAATGTTATTTTTTAGCTATATTACACGTGTCTTTTAAATTTATATCTTATGTTATGTTTTCGGGCCTTTAAAATTTATAATGCTTTAGTGTACAAAAAATTCTTACAAGTTGAGTATTCATATTTCATTTCTATTAAGCAAATTGAGCAGAATTTACTTACATTTAAGATATAATTACAAATAACAATCGGATGGGGAAATGTATGTTTGTTTTAATTCGGAGAAATTATATTTCATGCAAATAATTTTAAAAAATCAGGAATAATATTCACGAGATTTTGAGTTTATTATCTTTAATTTCCACCTTATTCTTTAGATTTTTCTCGAATTAAATTTGATTTTCTGCAGCTGTAATGTGCGTAAATATTTAATGTAATCAAATATAAGATCAGTAAAAAGAAAGATAAGATGCATAATTTTGAATAAAACTCACATAGTAATTCTTTGAATCAAAATACTATATCTCTTCAAAAACTTGACGGGCATTCAAATTATTTTAATTTCTCCATTAAAGCTTAAAAAAGCATTAAAAATTTGACTCTTAGTATTTTAATTCTTAAGAATACGTTTTTTTTATAGTTAAAAGTATTCCAATCTTAAATAACAAGTATACAAATGTTTTTCTGAAGTAATATTAACCGAAACGGTATATACTTCAATACAGAAAACTGATCGGAAAGGAAAGTTGGTTGAATTCATAAATAACTGACGGAAATGTTGTTTTTTTTTATCCCAAACATGGTCCCTTTTAATCACCAAGTGAAATGCTTCACAACAATATTGTTTAAAACAAACGTAAGTAAATAGATTTACAAACAAAAGGAGGTTAAACGCTCGTGAATTCATCAAATTAATGCTCAAACTTTGTCTCTTTTCTCCAAGTTTAAAATTACGTCAGTAGCCTATGTGTAGAGAGTGCGAATAACTCAAATCAACCGACCCAAATAGTTCTTTGATGTATTATTATTATTATTTTACTATTATTTCTTGACTCCGCAAAGAACCAATCTAATATTTTACTGTATTTTCCAATCTCAGATTTTGTATGAATAACACTCTTGAGTTTTTGCGATAAACTATCAATATTTAAACTACTTTTTAATATGATCGTATTTTTTTTCATTAATTACGAAATTAAATAAAGCGTTTTTGTAATAATGTTTTCTTACTTTAAATAGAACTCTTTTTTAGTACTTCACACACACACACACATATATATATATATCTTTAGAACTTAAAAAAATATAACTTAAATGGGAACATTAAAAAATCTAAGAAATTTTTCATGCAGCAATAAATGCGATTAATTTGATTAAGTAGTTACTTCTATGTACTGCTTCAATTGCATAATAAAAATGCTGTATTATAATAATTCTTAAATTATTCTTTTTACTCAAGCTTTAAAGGCTATGTGAACATTATTCTTTATATTATTTTTCAAAAATAACGCGTGTGTGTCGGAATTTGAAATAAAAAATGGCAGTTACTTTCTGTTAAGTTGCTACAGTATTTTCAAACAAACATTCTTTTAAATATGGTTTTAATACGAAACAAACTTATTATAACCAATTAAAAATAATATTACTATGACATTTTTACGCCGCTCATTGGTAAGGTGATATAGAAACATTCAATTTGATGAAAATGAAAAAGACGAAATAAATTTCACTTAATTGTGAAATAAATTTTTTTTATCTATAGATGAGAGGTCACTTATACATATTTGTAACTTAAGTTATTTATTATATCAATAATTTAAAATAATGAGACTTTTATAGTGTTAAATGAATGAGATTTAGACATTTTCTCTTACTTATGCAAGAAAAGCAATAACTATAATTCGCTAAATATATTTTTTGCCGCAGGTTAGATAAAGATTTATTTGTCGCTTCGTATATTCACGATGTTGTCTCCTAATGTGTGAAGATATGCAGGAGCCAAAAGAAGGTGAATTTCGCCAACAAATAAGACAAGATTCTTCAAATGTAAAATGTTTGTCACAGCCTTTTTTAATTGTTTGCGCTTGTGCTTTTTTTTTTTTTTTTTTTTTTGATGACCTAAGCGGTTTTCATTGTTAGCTCATTTATCAAGCGTCTGGTGTGTCTTTTCGCATCTTTTTTATGTTGAATTACCTTGCTTTTCAATATGACAGTTTGACTTAATCTATTTATTTCCCTTTCAATTTGCCATGTAATCAGAATTCTTTATTTTTTTGAGATTGTTTTTTGACAAATGAGTTTTTAGCTGTTTTATTATTCCCCCCCACTCAAGCTACAATTCAATTGTAAACACTTGCACAGGATGATACTTAAATGCACATCATTATTTAATATTTTTTTTAAAAAAAACATCCTTTTTTTTTTTGTTGGTATTTAAAACTAGGTACGGAGACAAGATGAAGTTTAAAATAAGAAAAATGTCACTCAAATTTTTAAAACTTTGCGACATACCCTGAGTAGAAGATAAATGGTTTTTTGAAATTAATAACAAGTATGATATGAGATATGCATGGAACTTGTAAAGAAATAATTGAGGTTGAATAAAAACTATTTGTTAACTACAACTACGGAATAACAAAGATTAGCTTACAGTTAATTTTGCGTGTAAAATCTAATTACATTTGCCCAATGACAAGCTTTGCTGAAAATATCTTTTAAATATTTATCTCTCGATTACAAATTAATAACACTATTTTTGTCACAAATTAAGTCTCGAGAGATAGATAAAGATAGATTTTTTACATTTCATTCATAACACTGGAATATTTAAAAAGCACATACAGAAAGTACTCATCTCTCTTTAAAATGAGAATGTAATTTTCATTTGTTTCTTAAAATACACAATGTTCAGCAGACTTTTTTTCGAGATATCCCCAATTATACTTGAGGAATTGCGACCCTTTAAAATTCTTGAAATGTAGCGTTGTTTCTTTTCTTATTTTTATTATTGAGTTACCTATTACACGAAATGAAATAAACAGAAGGTATTCGATAATGGAAATAATCCTGAGAAAATAAAATTAAAATAACTAATGAGAGAGAAAACTAAATGTATTTATTGTTATTAAACACATTATCAAAGTTGACATTAGACGGTTTATCTTCTCTTTACTAAATCTAAAGAAAATGAAACCAGAATTGGTTGGTTGCTAGCCAATTTTCTAATCTAAATCGTTTCGAAAAATCGCTCGAACAAATAAAGTTGTGTTTGAACAGTTAAAGGTAATGTAAATAGGAAAGCAGCGATGTTTAACTTCTTAGTGTTTGCACGCAGGGTGCTAAATCAATTGCGTTTCTTTTCTTTCGCTGCAGTCTTAAAGTGTGATTTATTAACGCAATTATAGCACGGTTGAGTTTCGATGTCAAAATGATACTAGCAGTAAAAAAAGAGGAGATATTGATACTTGCTACTGAATGGGAATATTCGGATATCTGGAAATTAGTGGTAAATAACTTATTATCTCAGCAAGTTTCAAATATATATGTTTTTTCTGTTTCCCGATCAAATGCACTATAATGACGGTATTTATACCTTTTTGATACATGTTGAAACAAAAAAAAAAAAAAAGCAGTTTCGTTTCCTCGCATTTCGGCAGAAAGAGCTATTTGTTTTGTATACATATTTAATCTGTGCATTTACTTTCTTTGAGTGAAATGTTGAAAGAGTGTTATAAAAGTAAGAACACTAAATTGCTTAGTTGGTCTTAAGATATATAATGCATTATTTGATTAAATGGAATATAAAAAATGATATCCATAAAACAAATAAGATGTAAAGCATCTTTAATTAAATAAGGAGCTTCGGATCGTGCGTTAGAGAATGTCTTGTTCTTTGCGACAGTAAAAGTGCAGCTTGTGAATATATAAAATTAGCTCATTTCCTATTTACTTAATGAAACAAGTTGTATTTAAAATACATAATTTCGGGGTGTTTTTTATTCTTACTGAAGCGAGATAAGAGTAAAATAAAATAAAAAATAATAATAATGCTATGAAAGGTAATATTTATATGCTTTTAATCGGTAGAACGATCTCCTTGTATGTCGATATTATTAACTAAAAATTTTAATCAAATGTCAAGAGTCTGTGCAATTATTTTTCAGATGATTTGTAATAATAGAAAGAGGTAATTCTAATATATTCCTATAAATGAATTGTCAAAATTCACAAGAAATTTCAATGTAGAAGGTCTGCTCTTTAAATTTTGTTTCAGAAGGGAAAAAAATCGATTTCAATGAGTATAACAATTTAGCATTGTTCGAAAAGAAGACAAATGTCAAAATATATACAATATATGGATAAATGAAAAATGGATCATTCATAAAAATAAAACTTATATGAGAAATAGAAATAAAAAACGTTTTCCAATGGCGATGATTCAACTATAACAAAGTAAAACAAGAAGAAAATGTTGCAACTTTTAACACTAAAACAGACGAAACTTTTCTAACTGTAGATTGGATAGTGAATCACCCTGTGAAGAAAAAAATGCCTTACTTAAAACCTAAACAGCAGTTGTATTTTAATTTCCGTTTGTGACTCTAGGATTGTTAGGTTGTTCCACGAAATCTGAAAAAATAATACCAGCTTAGCAAGAAAATACGAGCTAAAGAATAAAAACTAATTTGATGATAAGCCCTGTGTCTCTTCTATGTCGGCCGCTTGGCGTTTTTACTAAGACACCAATTCTAAAAAGTTACCTCCTACGCTTGTACGGCGGCACAAGAAAGCTGCGAGAAAAAGAAATACGTTTGATGTGGTGTGTTGGATGACCGCTAAATGCAGATGGATGAGACTTTTCCATACACTTTTTTATAATCTACCAGCAGTTACTTAAAAGTCACTATGAAATAACATTTTAACGATTGTATGATTAGTATTTTTTGTCGCTTTCGTCTTCCCAGTAAGTGAATCATGAGTGTAATTCTGGGTGAGCAATATTTGGGTTGCGATATTAGGTCGGGTTCAGATTTTACTCTTGCATGCTTTCACTCTCTGTTAACTCTGAACTCATTCTTAAAAAAAAAATCACGGTATAGAGTTACCGAAAACAAAGCAAGTGGAGTAACTTCGAAATAAATTTATAATGCAAAAAATACAAGAGACTTGATCTGTAAAGCAGCAAAATGTTTCTCAAATAAATATTTTCCTAGGTTTTAATTAGTTGATAAATCTCGGTAATTTTTTTATTAGCTGAAAGATACTAAAGCTGTACAGTATAAACCTGAAAGAAAATTTTAATTCTGCATTTCAATATGAAACTTGGTGGTGTAGTGCTTAAAAAACATTACATTTTCATATAAAAAAATAAATAACTAAATAGTCGTGGTTTGTTTAAAAATCATTTTAGCTCACCCAAAAAGACAAAAGAACATTTGTAGAACAAATCTTGTATCAGAAGGAGCTACACAACACATATCTAAACCTGTTTGAAGTGAAGGCTTTTTCTTTTTACCCCATGCCTAAAAGGGGAAAATAGAAAAATCCTTCAGTTTTCTGGATCGTGAAAAAATCCCGATTTTTTCCCCATGCCAAAATGGGGGAAAATCAGATAATTTAATCTTTTATTTTTACGGGTCACGAATAATCATTTAAATAATTTATAAGTTGGATACAATTTTAGTTGTATTTAATTGTATTAATACTTACTTCAAATGTAATATAGAATGATTCCATTGTAGTCCCATACAACGTTATCAAAACTTAAGTAATAGAATTCATGTTTTTAAACTGAATAAATTAAAAATTAATAAATTCAAAAATGTAATTCAGTTAGTGCTTAAAAATATATTTAAAATTAAATAAAATCAAATTTATAGAACTACTTTAGTTTTAAAGTAAATAATATGTACAATTTTAATATACTTAAATTTAAAAATAACTGATTAATAATTAAACAAGTATTTAAATTATACTCAATTAAAAACATCCTGTAAATTATTGTTATACATAAATTAAATACAGACATCTCTTAAGGTATTTTTTTTACTACGCTTCTATCTAATTTTTCTTTTAAAAAACTAAATGTATGATTATGTATATAGATATGCTAAATTATTTTTGAAAGACTATTTATTTCTAATTTGCATTTTTACTTGCGAATTATGTTTACCATTATTAATTAATTGAGAGTAATATTTCTTTTTAAAAATATATTTACTTCCTTCCAGTTTGCGCAGAATTTGTCGGTAGAAAATGATCTATTATGATTTTTTCAATATTTTCTCGGTAGTTATGCATGCATTTTTAAGCAAAGCTATTCGGAAATAAAAATATAACAATATTGTTTTAATTATAGGGTAAAATTATTACTAAATATGATGAATCAGTTTTCGAAAATGAGACGAAATCAATTGTTAATGTTAATTACATACTGTACAAGTATTTGAAACACAAAAATAGAGAAGTCAGGACAATGAAATATGTGAAAGTATTTAGATTACAAACCTGATGCAGAAACGCATTGATAACGAAGTGTACTTGAGAAATGTGGATTAAATTTTAATGGAACAATGAATTCCTTGAGAAATGGTGAAGGATGCCTTGAACAATTTGCATGACAAGACATAACAATATTCACGAATTTGTAATCTGAACAAATAATTCTTTGGCATAACCTTCATACAAAATAAACTATACACAGTCAGGAGCTGGGTGTTTACTCTGTAATCTCCAGAACGGAATTAACAGAGTCAAAATTCAATTATTTCAAAATTAAACGATGCGAAGAATTTTTCAAGTTAGAGATTACACACCTTTGCAAATGAAATGTTCTGGAAAATGGCATGTAGTCATTCTTCTTATTCTGAACGAAAAATGCCCCTCGCATATGTTTTGTTTTGTTACCGCATTTAGACAGTTATTGACTTAGCTTAGAAATAATTTTACTTCGTATTTCAAAATTATATTGTATTAGTTCTCAATATTGCTTCTAGAAATGAATATAAAGTTCTGAAAATTTGTATTGCTATTTTTTTATTTTTAAATTAAAAGACAAGAATACAAATTTTTCACTTGGAGGATATTTGTGAAGGAAAGAAAAAAAAAATCCCCTCCTTTTTTCAATCCGTTTCTTAATGTTATCAGAATTCATAAATTTTGTTGAGTAGCAAGAATGTCTAATTAAATTTCTCCGTTATATTTAAGAAGCTTTAAAAATATCACCATGCATTAAAATAGAATTATATTCTTACCTAAGTAGTAATAATATTGTTCATTCATTTGTTTATACACATGTATACATTATAGTACACTCTAATATGGCATATTATCTAATACCTAAACATTTTATAATCATTACATGAAATAAAAACGATTAGAATTATAAATATTTCGTATATAATTACTTTTGTTTTAAGAATTATAATTCATATATTAAAACATAAATCATAGAAAAAACTAAACCAAAGACATAAAATATTTCTTTTACAGAAATTCGAATAAATACGAAAATAAAGAAACTAAGTAATGGTATAATGTAATATAATTTGCCCCACACTCTTCCAGAATACTTATTGCTATTGGAAAAAATGCAAATGAAAATTTCAAATTAGAGCTTCTACAAAAATTTCACATACACACACATGCACACTCACACGA
>BMAW01014191.1:221303-241929 GCA_019974015.1 Nephila pilipes
TATATATATATATATATATATATATATATAAAACTTAGTAAAATAAATGAATTTCAAAATAAGTACTCGTATCGCCAACTTATTTAATGAATATTATAAACATTATTATTATTATTATTATAAACATTAATATATTAATGAATATTAAATATTATTATAAACATTTAATGAACTCCTAATTTTTTTAAGAAAAATAGCATTAAATTACTTATTCTATTTTACAATTTTCTCATTTTAAATGTGTTCTTAAAAATTGACATGTAAATAAGCCTTAATAATATATATTTGAATAAAACTTTTATATTAGCTCTCATATCTAAATTGTTCGAAATTAAATTTTTGTTACGAAAGACATAATTGAATATAATATCTCTGATATTTAAATTGTGTTTATTTTTATTCCAGAAATATATCCTATTCACATGAAAATTGAATGTTTCTCTTTTAACAAGAAATATTACTGCAAATTTTTTTCCTCAATAATTTCTATTGCAATATCTAATACTCTGTTTCCATTATATTATTATTAGTTTATATTAAATTTAAATACGAAAGATAAAAGGGAACTATTTTTAACTTCTGGATTATAATTATTTTGAAACATAATAAAGTTATGTATGCATCTAAACAAAATAAAATTAACATTACCTATATAGTCCTGGTCATAAAAGTGTAAATAAATGTTACTAGCTGCTTTGCCTTGTGGTATACCTTTAATTAGTTTATATTTTTATGGCTAAATTTAGTGTAATTTTCTTTTTGTAGTAAATCAGCTAAATAATTAAATTTTTCATACGAAATAAGTTCATTAAATATTATTATTCATAAAAATTACTAGAAGTACCCATTTAAGATTATTTGTATCAGTTGAATTAAACATATTTTTGAAGCTGTGGATAAAAAAATTTGTCTCTTTTTTTTTAAATGTACTGAATAGCACATCCGAACTATTTTTAATTATAGCAGTCTTATTAATATTATTCATAGTTTCTTGTTAAATAGTTCGTAGCAATTTACCTGCTTTTGTAATATATGTATTAAAACTTTTTTTGTTTCTTTCTGTGCGAAATTGAATAGATGAAATTAGGAATAGATGAAATTTAGGAATTTAAAAAAACTTGAATATTTTGTAAAGTTAATTTGGAAACCTATTTTCTTTTCATAAAGGGTAATTATTCTATGACTAATTTCTCTTTCAAATTTTTTTATTTACAACAAAAGCATTATTTCTTTCTTGATGCTTATTAATAATTTTAATGCTGTAATATTTGCAAACAATTGCATAATTGCTAGGCACATTAGCCGTATATCCAATAAAAAAAACATTTTGTACTTCTATAACGGTCTGCTCACTTCATGGTATCAATCATAACGTTAACATCATTTAACTATAATGACGATTACAACTGAAAATAACAGTTTTTTTAAAATGGAAAAATGCATTTTACTTCATCAATTGACTTGTTCACATAAACAACTTCAGAAAATTAATATGAGCTGACTGGGAATAAAATCTATTCAAAGATTAAAATGCAAAATGAAGCAACAAAAATAAGAGCGGATTCCAATACATAAAACAAAATGGATAAAAATGAAAGAAAAACTTATTGAGATCATATAAAAAATCATGAAACTTTAAATATCAAGTTCTACCTTTGTTTACAAGAGATAACATTTGTCATGCATTAATGTTAAATTATAGACGTTAAGAATCTAACACCCAAAATGATTTTCAATTATCCGTTCTCGTTGATTTTTAAAGCATTTATTTAACTACTTTATAATTAATAAAAATTCAAGCAATAAAACAGATGTTTTAAAATTTTAATTCAAAAAAGTATCCTTTAATTTCATCAGTCAGATTGGAAGTAACAAAATATATAAGGTGTATGCGATACGACTACCAATATTTCTAATGCTCATTCAAAAAATCAAATATATATAACAAAAAACTAATAAATTCAATATATTCCACCCTATATTTCTATCAGTAGATACTCCAACCCAACTGTTTAAAACATAAAATAAAATAAATCCTGAGAAATAAAATGCTCTAGATCTTGAAGAATTCTCAAATGTATTTGTTATTGATCGATCTATACAGATTTTAAAGATTGATAGAACGTTCTGGTGGAAGGGAAAAAATAATAATAAAAAAATCATTACAAAATGACGATTTTGTTCTTCCGAAACCTGCTTCTCTGTTTCAATAAATGCGTAGAAAGTCCTCCAGGTAATGTTCTTGAGAAGTGAAGACTAGCGGGGTTTGGGGGTGGGGTTGAGACACAAGGGGATTAGAGGCAACAAAAGTTGGAGAGAAAAACGAGACGGGAAAGGGAGGCAATGTAGGGCCTAATCTTTCTAAATACGCTCTTGAAACGACCGGATGTTCCTTTGGATGAGCTACTTATCCTTTCAACGTCAAAGATGACGATACAATACGTTTCTTTTTTCGCTTTAGGAAGCGTCTAGCAACAGCAGAAGAAAGCGTCTGTGTAAGGAGAGGTAAGTTGATCCAATTCCTTCAGGTTTTCCAGAAGATGGCGAATGTCAAAGTGTCAACGAGTCTTTTCGGATTTCTTTTTTTGATTTCATGTCGTGCTGCTGTACAGATTTCGTTAGATTTTATTCGTTCATCATTTCTTATGATTGAATTTTTTTTTTTTTTTTGTGGAAATGGTTCGTATTACTAGAACCTATCTATAATCTTGGAATCCAATTTTACCGACTGTGGGCTTGTTAGTTTTATTTGTTTGCGTCAGGAAAAAAAAAACTTTTGATGTTCAGACGTGTGATTTCCTCTTTGAAATATAACAGTGGTACCTCATATCATAAGAACTAGAGAGCCAAATGCAGTATAAAAAGTAACACGAATGATTGAAGAAATATTTCATTCTCCTACATGTTTGATAAATGGATCTAAATAAATGAGGCGCAAACTTGAAATGAAATGTTATACTTGGTGAATTATTAAAAATATATTTAAAAACCTATTTTTTAAAAGAAAATTTATTAATGAATAATTTTTATAAAACCACTGGTAAACATATTTGTTGGGCATCATTTCATAGGGAAAAACATGTTTAATGTGATTCGGATTTTTTTAAGAAAAACTCTTTTAAAGGGTTAAGGAATAAATATTTAAAATTAATTCAATGAAAGAAGCGATTTATTTATCGTTAAATTAAATTAAATGTAAAATTACATGAGCTGAGGAGATTTGCAAACATTGAGACACTATCTCGATTACTTTATGAGTCTTCTTTTCCAAATCGATGCTAAAATAAAATCTACTGATACTATCAAATATTACATGAAGTCTGATATCATACCAATATCTGAAATTTTTTTAATCAATGTACTTATTGATGAAAATTTTAACTATCATCACTAAATGTTAAATTCTAAAAATATTGAATTTTTTCAAAAAAAAATTTCTTAGTGTGATTCTTCTAAATTTTTTAAGTAGAATTATTAGGCATAACTCTCTACATTCCCTAAAAAGTGAAAGAGTAGGCACACACTCAGATGCTATTAAAAGTCTAGAATCGTTAGTGATAAAGTAACTAAGATAACGATAAACCTTTCACAAGGACATTGTTTAACATTCGACTCATTAAACATTTTGTACACGTACTTTCTTTAAATAACGAGTATAACTGTTCAAGTAATAATTTTGATAACACTAAAGACGTAATTTTATTCTTGTAAAAACATTAAATATTCACACGTTATCCCTACTAAGCTCAAGTCAAACCTGTCTCTGACTTTTACTCATTTATTTTCTTAATCATCTCGCCGAATAGCAAAGAAGTTGTCTGTAAGTGGTCTTAAAGACAGTTGAATGCGCCCTAGTCTTAAAGTTTCAAAAGAAGTATACCGATTAAAATAAATAAAGCGACGCCGTCAAGCGTGTATTTCCAAAGGATATCTTAGCAGCAAAGGGGGAAAAAATGTATTCTGAACTTTTTTTCCCTTTTGTAAAGGGTTAACACGAGTTTGGCTTCTTGACAGCTCCTACTTTGACGTTCAGGAAGCTTATGTTCCCTACTTTTCTTTTTCTTTCTTTTTTTTTTTTTTACTCTTTTCGTCGAGTTCACAAGAAAGCGCTCACTGAGTGTCATTTTAATATCGCTTCCTTGTTCGTCTAACTTTCTTTTAGCACTCCGAAATGTGTCTGTACGTAATAAAAGTGAGTTTTTTGAACAAAAAATCCAGACTTTGCGATCAGTATTTCGCCTCCCTTCCTTACAATAAATTTCACTAATTAAATTCATCTCTCACTTGCTTCTTTTAATCTTTTTTTTTTTCCTATCCTTGTTTCGTTCCTTTTGGTGTTCACCATTTTTATAAAAACTGGGAACTTTTCAATATAAAACTTGTATTAAAGAGAAAAGTGTGGAGAGAAAAATGCGCTTGTCAATCAGATGGTAGAAAAAAGTTTGTTTAAATGATGAAGCTGTACATATATTTCCAAGAAAACATTTTTACAATATAACTTACAAATCCCCATTTCAAAGTAAAAAAAAAAAAAAAAGACTCTTAACTTCCTATAATTTTCATCTAGCTTTTAATAGAATTTTTTAATGTGCAATGATTTAATATTCTTTTCTTCTTAATTCAAATTAAGTATTCCACACAGACTTAACCCCGGTTTTTTGAATGATATATTTTATATGATTTAAAGCTACAAATATAGGAATTTAAGAACAGCGTAATGAAGGGGCTTGTTTCCCTTTCATTTAAAACTATTGCACCAATGAAATATTTAAAAGGCTTCTAAAAGAATGTTTTAACTTAAATTTATTGTCTGAATTGTAATTTTATTGTTTTACAAAGATACAGAACGTCCCAAGAGAAAGAGGGCTAGACTGAGAGATAAAAATGTACTATGAAATTTCTCCAGTATGTTTTAAATAAAATTCTTTGTTGCAACGATGTAACGTTTCAGTTCTTAGTTTTTGTTTGAAAATGAAGAGCATTAAATTTATTTCTGGTTATGCGATACGCTTTTAATTTTTTTTTTTTTGATCTAGTAATTTTTCAATAATATCATAAAGAGTAAGTTAAATTGATACCATTGTCAGTAGAGTATATCAAATGAAAAAACCTTATACTAAAAATCAAGCTAGTTTAACTTTTTTAAAAATAATAAAGTACATGAACTCTGTAGTTTTACGATCACAGCCAAAAATTTAATCTGGTTATAAATTCTGAAACAGTTAATTTGAAAAATTTAATATTTTTTAAAACACTGCAAATATAAACCTTTTTGCATTTTAATATTTGCAGTTTTATTTTAAAAGAAATTTCAACATTTTTAAAGATTTTTCAGATTTCTTCAAAAATTAACATTAAACTAATTAGACATTCCGAAAAAAATAAATTTTCATCAAAGAAAAAATTGTGTTTGACATGTCACAGTTTATCTCTTAAAATTATTTCTATCAAAATAAGATCAAAGTATTTATTCATTTAATTTATAGTGTTAGGTTGATGATATAAGAAATGCAATTTTCAATTTAAAGTTCAAAATACTGAAAATAAAAGTTAGGAGAAATAAAAACATCTTTCAAAATATATTTTTTATTTAATTTATATATTTTTTTTAGATTTTGACTGTAATAACTTTATATGTAATTTATTTATCCAGAGTAGCTTAAAAGATCAAATTTTAAGAAATATTATCTTTTTCTTGCTGTGTAAATAATTTTATCTGTTCAACATAACATATTTTATGATTTTACCGTATCGGTAAAAATTTATCAGCCCTCTAAAAATTTAAAATTCCTCTACATTTCAGACCTTATGCTTGAAAGACAAATAATTAGAACAATTGTTATTAAAACCAGAATCAAATTAGAACAATTGTTATTAAAACCAGAATCAAAACGACAAAAACAAATATAATTTGTTACAGATATTTTTAAAAGCAAAACCTATATTATTATTATTGTTTATATTATACACCGTTTTGGAAAATCATATCCATTCTTTAGACTTTCGAATGGTATAATTTGGTCTAAGCGATGAGATAAAAAAAAAAAAAAAAAAAAAAAAAAACGATAAAAAAGGCATATAAAGGTGATTACAAAATGTCAATTGAAAATAATTTATGTTTATTTAAAGGAGGTTGGAAATTAACCATAAAATGAGAAATATTTGTAATACAACTGTGTGGTTTAGTTTTTTAAATAATAATAACATGTTTTAAAGTATACATACAGGAATATTTGTGGCTTCCAACTTACGAATGAAAAATTAGACATGCGAACTGAGTAATTATTATTCTAAAGTCACATTTTGAAAGAAGTATTATTTGAAGGGGGGAAAAACACTAATAGAAAAAGAATTTAATTGAATTGAAAATTGGAAAAAAGAAAAAAAAAAAGATGATTTTTGTAATTGGATAATATTAATTAATTTTGTTTCTACCCCATATTGTGTTACTACCGCAGAGTATTGTGATTGGAAAGATTGCTTACGCCTAGAGATGGCGCTGTTAACTTTTTTACAAGTGATAAGAAATGTTTGTATATATGTATGTAGAACAGTTGAATTAAAATGATGTCTCTGAAATAGCACTCTTAATTTTAGAGTTGAGTTTGGAGTTGATGTCCTTCCCCCAACAATAAATTGGTTAGCATTAACATAAAAGATGGTGTCAGAAAGTGAAACAAGTGTCGATCCACGCATAAGGGGAAAAATGTGTTATTTGAACGGCAGATTGGGTTGGTATTTTTCCGTTATTTTTGTATTCCAAACTTTTGTGTTGTTTGCGCGGGAAAGACATTTCCAATATGGGGTAAAGAGTCTGAAAATACGCGCTAGTATTTTTTCATGGAGTGTGGTGAGTACAAATTTTGAGAGAATTTCTTATTGCTGAATCTTAATAGGATTTTTGTTGAATATTAGGTATTTTGCTTGATAATTTGAATTGAATAGCGTAATATTCTGTGGTAGATAATTTGAGTTAATTAGTTTTTGTTTTGTAATTGCTAATTTGAGTTATTAGTGCTGTGCTCTGTAAGATTGATATTTTAAATTTAATAGTGTTGTGTTCTGGGATTGATAATTTGCATTCAATAGAGCTGTGACGAGTTTGTAGTTTCTTTTGAATAGATTGTTTCTTAGAGTTGATTTTAAATTAAAGAGTTGCTCTTTTTTGGGTTAAAATTAGTCTTAAATCACTGAAAAAAGACGAGTTGAAACTCGTAGCAGAGGAGCTAGCTCTAGATGTTCAAAATGGAGCTAAAATGGTTGAATTAAAAACCTTTATAGAGAGTTCGGAAATCTATAAAAGATGATGCTGAATTCATACAAAATATTATTATTTGCATTCTTAAAGAAACGAAATTAAAAAGCGTGAGAGAAAAATTAGAAAATGAAATAAAATTACAATTTGAGAATTTAAAACTATCTCAGTTTGAAACAGAATTACAATTAACTAATGCCAGGATGGAATTATCCCTGAAACAAAATACTGAGACACACACAGAACCCTTAAGTGTAAATATTGAAAATTTAATTAAAAGCGTTAAAACATTAGCAATTTTTGTTCCTACTAAAGCAGAATCTTTCAATTTATTTTTTCAATAAATTGAAAAGACTTTTAGGACAAAAAAGGTAACAGAACAATTTAAAACAGAAATTCTCTTAAATATTTTAGGTGAAAGGGTCAATAATTTATTGGTATATGTGAGCGAAGAGGATATGATTGATTATAATAAACTAAAATGTATTATCTTGAAAGAATTCCAACCTCCCTCTCAAGAACGTGAATTACTTTCGTTTTGCGCAAAAATTGCCTTCTGAGAATTATGTGCACTTCGCGTCATAGTTAAGTGCAAATTTTAACTACTATTGTAAGTTGAGGTAAGTAATTGATTTCAAATCATTATGTGGCTCTTATAATTTCGAATAAGATTTTTAGTGAACTAGATCGTGAATTAAAGTCTCACATAGCAGAGAAACATGGTATGAACTCCAAATTTTGCCCCGTAAATTTGATATTTATTTATCATCAAAAGATAAACAGAAACCAGAATCATTTTTTGCGAAATCATTTTCATGCAATGGCAATGAAAGAAGGGAGGGAAATTGTGTGAATAAATATCGCATTTGTAATAAGAGAAGCGTTTCAAATGTGTATGTGTCTGGAGTGAAAAATCAAACATGTATTTTGTATAAAAATAATGAAAACCATTCTCTAAATAATTCATGGCCTAATTTTAAAAAAATGTCTGTAAATGAACGTGTTGAAATAGTTAAAGAAAATAATCTTTGTTTCAAGTACTTTTCCGTTGAATACAGTGTAAAGAGGTGAAGATCAAGAAATTGTTTTTGTGAGAAACAGCATTGATTCATTTTCCACGACATTTGAAAACGTTTCCTCTCCCGCTGAGAACGTTGTTCCTTCGGTGCGACCCCACATAAACTTAACTTCATAGACCTCAGTGTCACGGTCTCAGATGCCTGCTGTTTTATTGGTAACGTACAGTGCGTGTGCTGGTTGAATAGATGATAGAGCAAAAATAAACAAATTAGAATTTTATATGACAATGGCTCAGAAAGAAGTTGGTGTACAAAATCCCTTACAAATTGATGAAATTAAAACCATTTAAAGAAGAAAGATTATCAGTTTTTTCCTTAGGCTCAACAAAGCCCACTGAGAAATTATACGACATAGTAGAATTAAAATTAATTAATTGGTATAATCCTTATCAATCTATTCAAATGGAAATATTAGTTACAGACACTATTACTACTGTGCCTGGTTTTGTGCAAATATTAAAGTACAAAATATAATGCCATCTCGCGGATTAGTCTAGGCAGAATGTTGTGAAAGTGATATAAACTTTGAAATACTATTAGGTCAGATGTTTTCTGGCCGATTATTGAAGCAACCTTTTTCGAAAGGATATATCAAGGAATTACTTGAGCTCCTACAATATTCAGTTTCGCTTTAAAAGGAAGTCAGGAGGATTTTAAATTTAGAGTTAAAAGTACAATATCTCAACGAATTTTTGTATAGCTGCTTCGGATTCTCAAGGGTTTAAGAATTAGAAATATGGAAGAGTTATATGCAGTTAATAAGTCCTTAATAGATCAATATGAGAGAAATTTATAAAATTTTTGAATTGCTTATATAAAACTGATTTATTGTGGAAGTTTAGTTATGAGGAATTGGGAAACAAATTTTTTTTAGCTAGAAGGCATTTTGATGAATTAAAAAAAAAAGATTTTTCTATAAATGATTGGGTTTCTAATGAGCTTAAAGACATAATAAATGATGAAGGGGAAAAAATGGAGCCATTGAAATTTGGTAGAGAGCGTCTGACCAAGACGAAGAGGCAAAAAAAGGCAAAGTAGTGTAACGAAACAGAAAAATTAAATAATGTTACTATCCCGAAATATTATTTTCTGGATTGTGAGAATCAGAAAATAGAAATACATGGAGCAGCGGTTTATTTTCGATACTTTGTGGGATTGGTGAGAATTATAGAGTATCCTTTGCAATGTGTCGAAAAGCAGAGTAGCGCCTTTAAAGAAATTTACACTACCGCGATTGGAGTTGATTGCCATAGTGATAGGTGTTAGAGTTTGGAAATATCGCGCAGGACCCCAATTACTCTGCCTGATGTGTCATAATATGAACCATGGTAAGGGCAGAGCCAACCGTTACCATCTTTTGTAGCATGATCAATCAGCACACACCCAAGATGTGTATATATTCCAAGCATAATTAAGAATATTTTCAAGGATGAAATCGGAAAAATAGTATTTTGTGTGTGGAGCGATTCTTCTACTGCATTGCATTGGGTAAAGGGAAGTGCGAAGAAATGGAAACAGTTTGTCGCCAATTGGGTTGTCGAGATTCAAGAGAGATCAAATCCGAATGACTAGGAATTATTGTCCATTGGAGGATAATTCTGCAGATTTACTTACGAGAAGAGTTTTAGCTGAGAATTTGGTGCTTAATGAGAAATGGTGGTTAAGTCCAGTTTGGTTACTAAAGGGTAGTGAGAATTGTCTAAGCAAATGGTCAAAGGGTCACAAGAGATAGTGTAGAAACACTAAGGAGCAAAGGAAGAATCCTATTAAAAGTTTTGTTGTACAGTTGGAGTTGAGCACCGTAAGAATAAGTTTTCGGTTTGGAATTGCAAAGGGTTGTCGCATGGTGTTTGAGGTTTATTAGAAATGTTACAGTACTCAAGATTTTGACTCCATAATTAGAGACAATTAAACTAAACGAATCGCTTGAGACTATAATTAAATTAATCTGAAGAATAACTACTTTAGAGAAAAAAAAATATTTCTGACTTGGTGTTCTTAAAGTGAAATAGATTCTCGTGACGCAAGCGTTAAAGAAAATAACGATTACATGGATCGGCTGATTAAAGACAGAGAAATTTTAAACGCATAATATTCGCATACATACAAGCTTTCACGTGAGGAAATTGATCGTATTCGCAACTCGGTATCAGAAAATGATTCTCAAAGATGGGATAATCAAATTGTGTACACTTGGAAGAAGTCTCGCTTGAAAGTTAAAATTCACATTTCACTTGATGAACATCCTCATTATAATTTTGTGATCAAGCTGTTGGGTCCTGAAGGAAGTTTTCTGCAGTAAGTGCAGGTATCTACACCATCCAGAATGGCGATTTTAGGACATGGGTCTTTGAGAGTTAAGAGAAAAGAAGAATTACGGAACGCGAGTGATCCTAAGTATGTTCACCTGAATGAAAACTTGAATGGAGAAGTATCTGCTTATGGACCTCCATTTGAGGCTCACATAAGAATATCCATTGCTTTTGCAAAATTAGAGAGTTTCTTAGTACCAGATTATTATTATGAAATGTGTTAATATCTGGTGAGGCGGATACAATATTGCTAGCATGCCATCAAGAACAGCTGGATAAAATGAAGAGACAAATCCATACACTGGTTAGATTTCCTGTGAACAAGTTATCTATTTTTTTATTCCATTTATTTTTTTGTTTTGGTATTTCACTGATATACGAAAATTTGAGTGCTATTGAGTTAAAATTTGATTTGTTTTATTTTTCAGCAATATGCTTAACTGTATTTGTATTTCAATTGATTGATGACATGGTCATGGGGCCCCAGTATGTTACCACCCTTTAGTGTTACAACCACAGAGTATTGTGATTACCCAGAGTGGTAAGATTGCTTACGCCTAGAGATGGCGCTGTTAACTTTTTCAATAGTAAGATAAAAAGTCTTTATATATTGTGTATATAGAGCAATTGAATAAAGATGATGTCTCTGAAATAGCGCTCTTAATTTAAAATCGATTTTGGAGTTAATGTCCTTCTCCCGAACAATACATTGGTTCGCGTTAACATAAAACAATTTTTGTAACATGCATATTAGAATTTGATATTGATAGAAGAAAACTTTGTAAAGGACTGTTTGACTTAATATTTGCCATTAGAGAGTAATTAATGCAGTTTAGCAAATTTTGTCAACGCCAAGTTTGTTACTCTTTTCCAACTGTATCTTCAAATGCACTTCTAAGCTATAAGTTTTTTTTTTTTTAAAAAAAAAGAAAAAGAAAACGCTATACAAGATTTAAGTTGAAAAAAAATCTTCAATCATTTATTTCATTTTCTTAAAATTATTTTTCTCTGTCTATTGCAAGCCACGGTTTGGTTTGGTTCATTAACGTCGCATTAGAAGCAACACGAGGACTATTGGTGACGGACCTCGTAATTTTGATCCTCGGTCAAGTAATGAGGACGAAACCTGTGTGTGAGCTGGCACTTCTCTCTCCTAACTTCTATAGCATGCCAATGGGAAAATTTGATCCTCGATAGATTTAATGTGCATCAGCCCCTGCTACACGAAGGGTCTTTAGTGGCAACAAGGCTTGAACCCACAACTGGACGAAACCCGCGAGTCCGTGACCACGACTACTAGGGTACCGGGGCCACCAAAAATGAAAGTCGTAAGAGGCGACTAAAAAGGGTACCTGGGGATATAGCCGGGAACCCTGGGGATTAATCAGGGGACCTCAATGGTTTGCCTTCTTTAGGTAAGCATGGGCATCATGATCCCGATGCACCCTAGGGATCTTTTTCTTTCCCTTGGGGTTTACTGTCTTTGATAAGCACTGGTGATGCTCCCCCCAGTATACCCTAGTAATCTTTCTCTACTTTCGGCCCTCCTTCTTGTCAAATTTCTTATCTTTCTTCCATTTTCTTTCCAATGTCTAAACCTCAGTTTCAACTTGTTTTGCGCAGCATAGCCACATCTGGCTCTTGTGCCATTAAACTTCACTTTCACTCACCAAAAGAAGAGAGAGTCACATCTAAATACATTTTAATTGTTTCTTAAAAATAACTCATGATAGTTACTTTATCATGTAAATTCCTCGACACTTTGCTAAAGTACTTCTTTTCAAAATTTGGAGAAATAATAAAAAGAATATCTCGAACTATTTGCATAAAAAGATAGACAACAGTGTAAAAGGAAAATAAAACTTCAAAACTATTATTGAGAATTACTGAGATTACTTTTTCTTAATTAATAAGATTAATAGAGTACGACAAATTTAGCCAACTACATATTAGTACACCTTACTAGTTTCTGATTATAGAAACGCATTTACACTTCCGATGGGCTTAACATTTTTTTCCCCAGTGTCTTACATTATCTACATCTTAACTTCTAACAAAGAGGAGATTAATTTTGTATCGACATACGAAATACTCACGCCAAAAATGGAACAATATCTTTCTTTTCATTGACTTGAACGAAAGTTATCTCTTTTTAAAGGTTATTTCACTGCTTGTTAAAAGAAAAAAATATTGCAACCATGTAACATTTTTGAATAATTTAAATCGAACTTGAGCGAAAGAGAAAAAAAAAGTATCAAAGCGAGTGATAGTGACATCGTTATCAATTTGAATAGAGTGCTCGGAATTAATATTCCATTCACAAGGTCGAAATCGAAATGAGCAAAATAAAGACATCGAGATCTTTCAGAGGTTTAATCCGAATCTCGGAAAATTGTCGCCGATTCAAAAACTCATTCTCAAATAACGAATGCTAGAAAAATGCCACTCGCTAGATTCCTTAATAATTGGTCTTCGCCCCTCTTCCTATCAAATACACGAAAAAAAACATGTTGGATAAATCAGCTTATGTATCTTCGGATTTCGAAAGTTTATTTTAAAAATCATGAGGCCAAATTGCGGCATCGTTTCTCTCTATTGTTTCCCACAGCGAGCACTTTCTAAATGAGGTGGACGCTAAAAAGCTATTATTATGATCGGGAAACATTTTCTCTTGCGGATCACGAGTCCTCTTTTCCCTCAGCCCGTCGACGACAATTGCAATGCAAAGCCAATTAGGTGGAGATTTATTTTTACCAAGGGACCATCCACAAAATGTAATTGCGAATCAATACTGAATGAACGTTGTTTTAGCTGCATTTAACGGTCGTGGAGGGTGACAAGCTAATATATTTGAGCGGCCATTTTATCTCGTTTCATGATTACTGAATATGGATCATTGAGAACGGTAACGTATCTTTCACGGGAAAACTAAATAAATGCGGCACTTTATCGGTGTGGAGATTTTCGAAGAGATAAAAATTTCCCATTGAAAATTATAACTGTGAATTGGCACTCATATGTCATATATACGTATAGTCATATCTTTTAAAATCAAAAATGCAATAACTGGGCCATGTTGTCGATGACTGATGACTCCGTAAATTATATTTTTGAAATGAAAAGGATTTTTGACCATCTTTTTTAAATATTACGAGATTTTGTAGTGGAAGCGTTTTAATGCTTTTCAAGCTGCATGTTGAATAAATATAAATAAAAATTACAAGTTTCCTCTCCATAATGGTTGTATTTGCAATTTAATCAATATATATTTGCTGTTACAATTCATCTAAGAGAAGAATATATGTTTTATATTGCTGTAAATTATTATAACTTCAAATAATATTACAAATTGGAGGAAAAAAATTAAGAGATGAATAAGCTGAATTTTTTATGTTCAAACTGAATTTCAAAAAGAGTTCTATTGTGAGATAAATTTACAAGAGAAATACTAAACGAAATATTCTTTTAAAGATAATTATTCATTTAATACAAGTATTTATTTATCTTTTAAAAACGAAAAGAAACCCCCTTTCACATGTTTTAAATATGACAAACAACATGCATCCAATTATTTTAATTTATTTACCATAGGTATATTTTATTTCTTTTCTGTTAATTTGGAAATAAATTTCCATACCTATTAGAAATGCTTACATCACAAAAATATGATAAGAAACATAACAAATTTTCATATTATTTTTTCTAATCTCATTATATTCTCTTAAAATATCATTAAAAGACTGGGATAAAATATACTTTTATTCATATACTGGGACCGGGTTTCAATTTTATTTTCAAATTGTCATAAATAATTGTTCAATTACATTAATTATAAACTATTTTAATTTTTTTTCAACATGTTTTAATAGCTATTTTATTATTCACATTCTCTTGGTTTAAAATCAATAAACTCATGAGCATTTTAAATTAATAAAAAAGTAATGACTGTTAATGTTATTTGTCTGATACTGTGTTTCGGCTGTATTTCATTGCACATTCTTGGTACGATTTTTATCATTTCTATAAATTATCTAAAAGTTAGAGATTAAATGTGTATGCCAACAATTTTAAATTAATTAAATATCAAACAGTTAATTAGAAATAAATAACATTTTTATTTGAGATTTTTTCCCTTAGATATATGTTAGGTACTTATACCTTTTTAAAACGATTTTGGTAAAGAATTAAAAGAATATAAATATTTTGGATACACGATTCCTGGAAACAGCGTATTATATTTACATTTAAAATTATCATCTGATACATTCAAATTCATTCTTTTCCAAAATGAAACAAATACAGAAATATGTGTGGATCGAAATATACGTTTCTGAGTTTTCGATAGAAAATATTCTTATTTCGTGAGTAAAAAAAGCTGTCAATTGCATGGTACAAAAATTTCTAAATGCAAAATAAGCAACATTATTATTCGAAAAAGAGAAAATTGCCAATCCTTACTTCTGCGTCAAAAGAACCCTCCAAATAAATACCTGTAAAAGGCACACACTATTCTGAATGTTTCTACATTTAAGTCAATTATCACAAGAGAAAATCAACAGACGCAGAAATTTATTGTAAATAAATCGCAGGCATTTCTGTAGCAACAATAAACCAAATATCCAGCTTAAAAATGCTAAAAAGTACAGTGTTCACCTTCTTTTTTCGAGACATGTAGCTCAACGCAAGACGTTTTGTAGAGCCTTATATGAAAACCATTTAGCAGGAGACAAATGAAAATACATCGCTACACTTGACGAAGCATGGGTTTACCTTAATGATGGCAACAAAAAAGGTCTATTTACTATCAAAAATATGGACAGACAATGTAGTTATATTATGTAGGCAATGATGTTTATACTTCGTTTCAAGAGTGCAAATAAAGTTTCAGTAAAGGCTTTATTTGCCCTCTTGCAGTTTTATCTTGCATAGGGAAACTAAAAATAAGAAAGATGGAAAACACACAATCTTAATTTCAGTTCATAATACTATCAAAAGAGTAATTTATGTCCGATATTTACAGATAAAATTTTCTGTTTCTTTATCCCAACGACTTTCAAAGAAGGTACTACATTAAGACTAAACCACCATGTACTTAAAAACTACCACTGCATTCCTAGGGAAAAAAATAAAAGCTAGACAGGTATTGCATGTAACTTTTCCACATATTCTTGCAAAGTCCTCTGAAACATCACCTATTGACTATTGTATTTTTGGTCTGCGGAAAAGAGAGCTTCTGAAGCGTAAACACACCCAGATAGATCAACTCTGGAAAGTAGTGAAAGAGGATTGGCTAGCAATACCCTCGAAAATCTTACGAACCGCCCTTCTATCATAGAAAGCATGATGCAGACTTATAGAAACACTGTTCAAATATACCATTTAAATATTAGTCTTAAAATTTTAAACATTAAAAAAACTGTTGAAAGTACTTGCACTGTACTGCTCTATTATCTTAAATGTACTCTTCTTTACATGGTTTGTTATTTTACTTTGCATGCGCTTTGTTTGTTTGAATTTATTTAACTATAGAGATATGTGCTAGAACTTAGATGTCATACTTAGAACAATTCCTGTTTATCAACTACTTAAACTGTTGTGAGAAGAATCAGTTACAATGAATTGGGTGAAAAATAAAAATTAAGAAATAAAATGATTTTCAATTATTTGAAACCGTTGATGCAATGATAGGTTTTATTATACAATATTAAATTTCAAATTGGTATTAATTCATAAAATAGCCTTTAAAGAAATTTTGCAGAATTAGAGTTCATTTTAGGTAGAAATAAATTTGCAATGATTTTTTTTATTAATATAATAATATATTTTAGATTAAAAATAGCTTTCATTAATGTTGAAATATTTTCTTTGTTTTATTTTTTTGTGTTCTTTCTGTACAATTATTAAGCATTTTAATTTAATTTACGATTTTTGAGTATTTTTTAGAAAATAAATGCTTCAAATCTTTTCTCTTACATTGAAATCTCTTTTAGAATTCCTCTCTCAAATAATATTCAACAGAAAAACGTAGACAATCAGTTCATTATCTTATTTTATCTGACAATCACAAGAAAAAAAATCAGATTTCTAAATTGTGTCAAAAAGTTCTCCGGAAAACTTTACATGTAATTTACTATTTAAAGGAATTTCTCTTGTATATTAAATATATGAAAATTATAAGAATGTGGATTTAATTAAATTTACTCTTTCTCTTTTTAATATATTATTTTGCCACAATGCATCTCTTTCTAAGCATCAAGAGATAATTGTTGAAAAATTTTGTTATTTGGTATTGAAATGTTCAATTCGATAACTTAATGCAATTAGAAACATGAAACGACATTCATCACCCATATATACGGATAACAGATATCGGCTGTATAAAGAAAGCTTAAAAAAAAGAATAAAAGCGAACCTGCGTTTCTGTAACATTCAGCAGTTTTGCCATATCAGCTCTTTCGCTGGAGGAGAGATATTTCTTGATTTCAAACTGCTTTTCCAATTCGAATATTTGTCTTCCGGTGAATGTTGTCCGAGCTTTTTTCCTCTTGGCTTTGTCCCCATTCTCTGGGTCACTTGCAGAGCCCGCTGCTGTCTTAGTGTCCCCAAGACTGGAATTCAGAATGCTCGAGCAATTGCTATTGCCATTCAGGCTGCCCGGTGGACTGATGGTACTTAGTGCGCCCGGTTCGCTCTCAGGAATCGGAGCAACAGCAGGACTTTTATTGTTGTTGTTCCCATCGGGCTGTGGATTTGCTTTGGGCTCTTTCTTTCTCTTGCTGGGCTTCTGTGGAGTTGAATTATTGGATTTTCCTGAAAGAAAAAAAAATTATGAGAACTGATTTTAAATTCAAAACTTTAAACTATCAGACAAACTAAGACAAAAGTTTGATTTAAAATTTTAAAACGAAAACATGTAAAAATAAATAAATAAAAAAATAATCGGATATTAACCAAATATAAATTATTCTTGAAATAAAATACAAAAAGAAAGGAAACATAGAGAGATATTATTCTCTTGGAAAAGAGCAGATATGTTTAAACAGGAAAAAGATAGTATACTCTTATATTTGGATTTAAGAGATATTATGCAATAATTTTATTATCACTAGAAGTCATGTCCTAAAAATTAGTTGTCATTTCGTAAAGGTTGGATAGACGGAAAGTAGGTTTTCTCTTATCTATTTATCTGTATAATAACTCAGCAAAAAAAGAGGGAAAAAAAACATTGCTCGCTAAGAAGCAAATATTTATTCTATGATCGAATGTAGTTTCATCAAAATTATTCTTTTAGATTAAAAATAAAAGGATACTAAAAGTTTATTGCATGATATCGGTTGAAGAAAGAAGAATTTCTTTTTATATTATTCTCTTAAATTACAAAGGTAACTCAAAAATATAATCTATAAGTATGGTGTAACTATAGGGTGTGAGACATAATTTTAATCAGAATTCAATGTAAAAATACGTTTACAAACCAAGTTAACATTGTATAAAAATCTGTGATAAAATCGCAGAATCTCTTTCCCAAATTAATACATTTTCTTCAGAAAAATTTATTATATGTAACACGAAATTTATGATAAATTACAGAAAGAAAAAAAAAAGAAGAAAGAGAAATTCAGAATGAAATAATACTTGCAGATGTTTGACAGAATTTCCTTCAAAGTACACAGAATCACCCAAACGACAAGATAGTAGCAGTCCAATATTGACGAGAAGCCATATAAATGAAAAAAATCCTAGTTAGGTTTCTTTGAGCAATAGGCAGTCACTTCAAAAGAGGTTACCCTATTTAATTTCCGATATCCTTTAAAGAAGGATGAATGAAAAAAAATACTAGCAGAAATATTTGTGATTGTGGCCTCCAAAATAAAATTGCATTTCTCTAGCCAACAATTGCTTTTGAACTTCCATCAAAAACCCAATACTTGCTTTACCAAACGCCCTTTTCCTTTCTCTTGACGTCGGCTGCATCTCATTCGACACATTTGCCATCCTCTGACACTTATTTCCTTATTGTCACTTTCATTGTCGTCATAATTCTGGCTCAAAAACACTTGACATCGCCTCGAAAATCGCGCCCTCGATGGTTGGCGGGGGGCTTTGCTCATATTACGCCTCTAAAATATTTGACTGTGGCTCACAGCCTTTTCCCTATTCAAAAGTAAAGTTTTTGCATTAAAAATTTTTCAATAAAAATTATTATATTTGAGGTGCCATATTGTAATGGAATGTGTATGATTAATTGTTCACGTGAATTCTATGTGAAATATGAATTAGAAGGAAAACTTACAACTAGATTCGGATAAATAAAATTCGTATGTTTGGATCATACACTATATAATATCTTTATCTTTAATTTATGTTATTTTTGCGGTTTTAAAAACGCAGAAAAAAAAAACCGCCCCTGTCTATGTGTAATACATATTTAATGTAATCTCGTACAATTTTGAACTTTTTATTTTCTTACCTGAATTTAAAGATAGAACAATTTACAGTCCACTAATTAATGAATATATCTTCTAAAAATATTCTAGAATTTTTCAAAGTGTGTTTGATTTAACTAAATGAAACGTTTGATTTCAATGATATCTTTGAATTGAGTTTATAATGAAATTGCTTGCTAATTTAATCCATGGTACTTATTAGAGCTTTTAAAGGGCGGACTTCTAAATTATCTTTTTGTTTAACTTATTAAAATTTTTTTCAAGTTTGATTTAAGCTACGCATATAAATAAAAATATCGTAGCTATGCAAAAAAAAAAAAAAAAAGATCGGAACAGCTATCACCCTGGAAATTTAATTACGAGTAAGCAAAGTCTTAAAAACGCATTTATGATAATTATTTGTACTACATGGGATTTTTCTATACTTGGGCATTTCTCAAAAATTATGAAATGATTCTAGTGACTGTAATGAATGTAACATGATGGAAGTCAAATCAGTTCAAATCAGTATTATTCAATTTTTTTATATTATCTATCTTCCGATAAATATCTGAACTTAAACTCTATAACATAAAAAGCGACGCACGAAGGAGTTACTCAAATGGGACGAGATTGTATATGCGCACCACTTAATGATAGAATACGCAGATGATTAACTTTTGGCGGCCAATGACTGACTAACTGGAGTTCCAGCGTATTGCAACGGAGCATTTGTATGGTGAATAAAAGAGGGGACATCCTAATATAAGGCGTAACTTCCATGCGAATCTGGTTCCGTCGACCCACGTGGACAGTACCAACATCTGGCAGACTAATTCGAGTACAGTATGAGCAGATGTCACCATTTGAGAGAGGACTAGCTATTGGACTGAAGGAAACAGATTGGTCAGATCGCAGAATTGCTCAATATTAGGGTCAAAGCGATGCTATTGTTAGACGATATAGGCAGGAATGAGTGAACTATGGCTGTACAGAGAGTCAAGAAGGTAACAGCCGATCGAGAGCGTCGACAGAACGCAAGAACAGTGATCGTTTTATCCATCATACAGCCCGACAACCAGGAGTTATGGTATGGGTGCCACTTCATTTGATAGCCGAACCCCTTTAGCCCGTTTAGGCTCTAATGTGCAGGCGTCTCCAACCGTCCCTGAATCGAGCAAATCTAACTCGTAAATTGGAACACGTGTATGGCAAGCAATTCCGCAAGAGGACATCCGCCAATTCTACGAATCAGTGCCTAGCCGGATAACAACTTACATCAGGGTCAGAGATGGGCCAACGCATTACTGACTTTTTTTTTGATTTTGTCACTGTATTTTCTGAATAAAACATACAATTCATTTGATGCTGTTAGTGTTTTGCTTTCAATATATGTGCATCACTTTTTCCGCTTTTCGTCTGATTCGGATAATTCCTACTTGTTGAGTAGCTTTTAATGTAAAAGAGTGCGCAATAAAGTAAAAATTTCACTAAAGGAAAATTATTATTAATGTTTTGAATATATATATATATATATATATATTAAAACATACA
>BMAW01014191.1:242284-285666 GCA_019974015.1 Nephila pilipes
ATGTGTTTATGATAGGTTCATATATTTTGATTAAAGGAGACTAATAAAGTCTCCTTTAATCATTATTTAATTTTTGTCAGTTGTGAGTTACTAAAACCAATTTCTAAATTACTGCATATATAAACGTTGCTCAATACTACGAATGTAAGAAGAAGCCTGCAATTTTATAGTTTTCCTCTTTAATTTCATTCTCATTCGTTTACAAGAGATTCGGTATAAAATTTAATCATACAATACATGTGTGTGTGTGAGTGTATATGTATATAATATAAGTTTCTTTACAGCCCTCGGAAACCTCATTGAATTCTCTTTGACAGTTAAAAGTAAAATTATAAATGTGTTAAGAATAATTTACAACCTACTTTTGCAACATTTTTTGTTGGTTTTTAAACAGATAAAAAATATCGACAATTATTACATTCAGCGCGTATTTCTTAACTATTTTTATAATTTTTAATCTGTATATTTTACCCTCGAATAATTTACAGTAAAATATCACCTTTGAGATATTTGTGGCTGAGGAAATTCAGCTATTTACAGGCAATTTCGTAGTGGTAAAATGGATTTTTTGATAATTTAGGAATCGTTAGAGAATGGGATATTTAATTGGAAAATTCTATTTCGTTTAATTTTGAATGGTTAAAATCTCACTTAAGCATAACAGAGCTTTTGTAACCCAATTAACTAATTATATATCGAGAATAAGATAAATGACAATAAAGATTTTATTCCCTTATCCCTCCTTTTGAAAATACCTGAAATTTTGCTACCTCACTATGATATACAAATGATCAAATGCTATAGCATACACTTCTGTACGCTTAATCAAAAACTGGGTTGTCAACAATTTTGATAGAATGTTGATTAAGTACGTTTGATCTCAATATTGTATTTTTTTTAATAACCTTATGAAAACTGCTATTTGAGTTTGAGAATTCTCGAATCTGAATACATTTAGGGATATTAAAAGCGCAAAGTATTATCTGATAAGCAATGATTACACAAAATAAGTATCGAGAATTACCGTACATTTACGAATATAAATTGATCCGTGTAGAAGCCGAGAGTGGCACTTTTTCTTTCAAAAATCTCTATCTGAAATTCAAATCTCAAATAAAAATCGAAATGAAGTTCAGATAAAAAAAAATCATGTTAGTAGTATAGAAAGCATTGAAAGTGATGATGATAATCATCCAGACATTTCAAAGATTGAAAGTAAATTTGATGAATGGTTCTCTGATTTTCGGATTATGACACGGACTTTAAAAGTATTCAAGCGTTTTTTTTTCCTTTTCCATAAAGGTTGCATTCAAAATATCTAAAATATAATTTGGAAAATATTGAAGTAACATTTCTTTTCCATTGTTGTTTTATGTGCGCTTTGTCTACGGTTTTCTATTATTATTTTTTGTACGTTTTTCGTACTTTCGAAAATAAAACAACTCATTTTCATAAAATGTATGATCATTTCATTTAGAATGATTTTCCTCATAAACTTGAGATACATGAGATTGGTTCAAAAAGTTCTTATATTTGAAGACAGAGGGCGTCATTAAGGTACATTGTTGTTACCATTGTGTGCTACCCTCTTTTAAACAGAGCCGAAACAAATTGTTATTTGGTTCATAAGTTTTGATTTAGTAGTCATTTGTTGCCAGGTCAAAATTTGATAGCTGCCACGTCGAGCTGTAACCTTCGGTGAGACCTGGATTCATCATTATGCACCAGAAATTAAGCAAAAATCAAAACAATCGGTTATTTCCGGTGAATCTTTTCCAAAAAAAAAAAAAAAGGTGAAGTTGGTCTCATCGGCCGGAAAAGTTATGACGAAGAGTTTTTGAGATGGGAAAGGTGTCACGATCCCGAATATGAGTTACTGAAACTCAGTCTGGTTAGTCAGGATTCTTTCTAAAAACAAACCATTTTCGATTCTACGAGCACCATCTCTTTGAATTTCTAAGGACTTATTGAACGACCCTCGTATAAAGTAAATATGAAAAAACGTACTATGTGTTTGGTGATTTATCGCTTTCCCGCGGTTAATGGAAAAGTATCTGCGTTATTTGAGAACTAGTGAATTCGTATATAAGCCGATCTCCGTGATTTAGCTTAAAAAAAGTTCCAAAAATTCTCGACCTATACACGGAAATATATAGAAAAAATGTTCACTGTTGAAACATTACTTTTTAAAGAGCTAAAGTAATGTTCACTGTTTTATGTATTCTTTTTAAATGTTAGAATGGGTACAATAAATAATCTATAGTGGATATTCATTCTATAAGCAAGTAAATAATTACTTCAGCTTAATTAATTCGTGAAAAATAGATAAATGCATTATTTTGTTCTTTTTTAAAGAAACATTTCTCAGCGCCATAGACGTGCAAGTGAAATCTGCAGAGTTTCTATATCACCTAATGGAAATTACATACCCTTTGGTCAAAAGTTTTCCCGACGAAATAGCGTCGCAATTAACGCAATTCTCAGAGGCCATTTCCTTCCGGTTGATTCCCAATTGTCAAATTGTACTTATGCTTTTAACATACCATCTCATCATTCATAGATGACAGTCCTAATGTGATCTTTGAGTCGCATGCAGATAGATAGATTTCGATGAAGCATCATCATTGTGCCGTTTAAGATCATCAATTTAGAGATTCTATACCTGATGTTCATGACATAAACGATCATTAAAATCGTGCTTCTAACAGTATTTAACCTTAATAAGAGCTTTGATAGGCTACCCTCTTAATTGTATGGATTCATGAAGTATACATGTATTCAGACTACCTTGTTCGAGTGACTATCGACTTCTCCTAGATGGGATGGACTAGTTGATTCTCCCTCTGCAGATATATAGTTGTTGTATGCCTCCTTTCTACTATCTCTGAAGTCAATAGAATCTCATTTCTAAGTAAATTATATCGCCATTCGTTGTTGTATCAGTTTTCCTTCCCGGATGAAGATAAAAGGATTTATTCGTTTTATGTTAATCATGGATATGGCGTGATGAAATGTTGGTTGTGTAGTTGTTAGATTGCTTTGAACCTAAAATTGAACTTCAAAAAGCATAATTTCGTAGTGATTTGGTTTTTAATGTTTCAGAAAAAGCTTGCAATAAATTTTTTTGCATATATAACAAACGCCATAATTATTTTGAATATTTTTCTTACAATAGTGGCTTTTAGAATTATCTTACAGAATCAGCTTACAATACTTGGAGTATAATCTCATTTATACGAGGGTGGTTAAAAAAAGTATTTGTATTTGAAGACAGATCGCATCATTGAGGTCAATTGTTACTATTGGGTACTGCCATCTGTTAAACGGAGCCGAGACGAATCTGACATTGGTTCATAAGTTAGCTTTGATTTGGTAGTCATTTGCTGCCAAATCAAAATTTGATTGCTGCCGCGTCGAATTGTCGACGTCGTTTTGCGTCCAGTTGTCACCATTGGCGAGACCTAAATTCATCGTCATGCACCGGAAACCAAGCAACAAATCAAAACAATGGTTGCTTCCGGGGAATCTGCACCAAAGAAGTCGACGATAATCTCATCGGCCAGAAAAGTTATGATGAAGAGTTTTTAAGGTGCTAAAGGTGTCATGGTAACGAATGCGAGTAACTGAGACTTAGATAACTATCTAGTGAGTCATGATGCTTACTAAAACCAAACCATTATCGATGCTACGTGCGTTATCTCTTGGATTTTCTAAGGACTTACTGAACGACCCTCGTATTTAATTTTTGTTCCTATATATGAAAGCATTTATGAACATTAAATATGAACTTGAAAGTTACAAAATTTTGAGTTTTCTACTCTAGTTTTTAATATATAAGAAGACGCAAAGGGAGGAGAGAGAAATTGAGTTTAAATGTTTTTTTTATCATGCATTTTTCGCATGTGGATATTGAGAAACTTTTGAATACCTGAATTTTGATTCTTTGATACATACCACATATTTCAAAACTGCATGTAAAGTTGCGAAACTCTCATGTTTACAATCTCTTCAGAAAATTTTAGTAAAAAGAAGCTTTTGCTATATTAACAATTTATCCAGTGTAAGCTAACTTGAAGAACTGAGAGTTAAATAAATCATCGTATATTCTCGAAATAAAAAAATAAGCAATTGTACTATCGGTAATACATGCATCATTTATTTTTCAAATAAAAAGGATCTAATTATAGTAAATTTATTTATATGAGCTTGGACGTTGAGAATGATATTTAAATATACTTTTCATAAAAGAAATCAATACCATTTGAGTAAAACCAATTTTTTTTTAAAAAAAATTATATTTCCATTTATGGCTACTTAAAAATAAATTTAAAAATCATTTATTACTAAATAATAACACCGATAAGGCTTTTAGTTTGGAAATTCTGAAATTAATACAACACTTCTCAGCATTTCCTCTAATTAAGATCTTCCATCAATAACTGATATTTGATGAATTAGAGGAGCTTTAATAATAAATCACTCATAGCTTGTTACATTTAATCATTGGAAGGAGATAAAATGATCCCATTAATTAATTAATCGCCAGAGCCTATTTCATTTTTCAAAAAACAAAACATTCATTAGTCTCTTTCCAGCAATCGATGATACCGATGAAGAGAGCAAGTTTTATTTGTAGTGCTTATTTCCCACCATCACAAAGCGGATTTTGCGTTCCCAAAGAGCCATGAATGAATGGTGTGAGCTGTTTCGGAAATAGCCCCGCAAAATATCTCGATCTTCCTCTTTTTTTTACCCTCCATCCTTTTTATTTACGCGAAAGCGAGAATTCTGGGGAAAGTATTTTCCGTCAAAGATGCATTTGCAATTCCAAGTATCCAAGAGTGTGTATGAGTCGGTGGGCTTACAGAACAGGAAACACTTGCCTGCCTATCATCGAAAACAGAATCGTCCCCCCCCCTTTATATCGTTCGTTCTCTCTCTCCTAGTTATTTTATGTTTTCTTCTCTCTCAATCGACTCCTGGGAAGTGAAGGGAAATAAATATAGTTTGCCGGGAGTGAATCCATCTAACCCGAAGAGAGAAGGAGGGGGGAAGATAGAGAAGAGCATCCTTCGCATTCCTTGCTCGTGCAAGTGTAAGGACGAATAATATATCGCTGTTAGTGATGTAGAGACAAGGAGACAGAGGAGAAATCGTCCAGCCGTCTAAAAGACGTTAGAAAAGCTGCAGTTTTTCTTACAACTGACTCCCATGCAGATACTTTGAGAGACATGGTAAAACATGTATGCAATATCAAGTTCGATAGACGATATATACTGGTCGGGAAAAAATGGTGGGGAGGGTGGTGAATTTGGATTGGAAAACAGCTGTAGGAAGCTTTCTCTATCACTGTTACGCTATTTTTAGAGAAGATCTCTTATTCTAGTCCCTCTTCAACCTGATCTGGCTTTGAATTTATTATATTTTTTTCTTTGTTTCCTCCTTTTTGTATTCTCGCTTATCGGATTGCTTACAAAAGAACACCCCCTTTCTATCGGTCGTTCTTTGTTTTTTTAAGGTTCTCAAGCTGGCGTTGTTCTCATCTATGTGGAACTTCTTTCCCTCATATAAAAAATCACTTTTCGGATACTAGCTGTCAATCTAACATTATGAACACCCGCCTGGGGAAATAGCTGGACAGTGGTCATCTCTCTTTCTCTTTAAGATATGCGCATAGTCAGGTTAGAATTTCAATAATCTTGGCACGTTCTTATCAACATTCGTCGGCAGCTGGGTTGTGTGCTATCTTTTCATCGTCATTCGTCTATTCTAATATTCGGACAGAGGAATATGAAATTTTGGTAATATTTGAGTATTTTTCTATTTTCGCACTTTCGTATTCGAAGCTGTCGAATTGAAATCAAAAGCAGTAACATATGAAAGATTTGCTGCATTACAATTAGGATGAATTATGGTACATTTTGTTTGTATTATTTTGAAAACTTAACACATACAAAAAAAAAAAAAAAAAAAAAAAAAGAAAGAAACAATGTAGTAACTTTTAGCTTCGTGAAACTAAAATCAGTATTTCCGAAATACAACAATTTTATGAATTTAAAATTAAATGGAGAAATAATATGTAAAAATCGAAGTACCAGGTTTATGTAAAGCAAATTGCTTCGATGAAATATAAAATGAATATAAAATTTTTTTAAACCCAAATATATGTTTAATTTGGCAGCAGAAATATTAAGATTCCAAAAATGATTATTTGTAAGATAAAAGAAAATTCCCCTTGAAATGTAAATATACTAACCACAACTTTTTTTATTGTCTAATTTTCAAGCAAACAAACGAGCTTCCTCAAAAGCTTACAGCGAATTAGTTTCTATAGAACTATAAATTATTTAAGTAACTTTTCTATTGCATCATTGGATTACAATATTGTAGAATTCTTCGACAGCTCATTTCATTTAAACTTCACCTTCCTCACAGAGACCATAGGAGGCATGGCAAGTTTTAATAGAACGGACTACTTTCTATTAAAACTTGAAATTAAAACTTTCTATTAAAACTTTACTAAAACTATTTCAATTTTTTAAAATATTTTAATAGAATTTTCTATATTTGAATTGAAGTGCTTATGGATGTTACAGTATTCGCATACCTCACACATGAGGTCAAATTTCTTACAACATTTTTATTATGATTTAATATTTTAGAATATTACAAAAATTCTTCCTTTTTCAGTAAGTTTCTCATAATCACAACTTTTTTCATCTATTTCTGTTTTCTCCAAAATTAAGTTAATTCATACACAGATATCTTATAAAACCTCGATTGTAAGAATTTGGTTCGCAATTTCGTTTACTAAATAATAAGATGCAAAATTTTAAGAATAAACAAGAATGAATGCAACGATTCCACGTATTGCCCATTTTTTTTTTTCTGTTGAATACTTAAGACTTCTTGGAAAACGACAGTGAATTTCTTATAAAGCATACACATATAGAAATTCAAATGTCAAAGAAACTAGGTAGTTTTTCATCCGATTTCCAACATTATAGACATCTATGACATTCGATCAAATTGTATCGCCTTTGAGACCAAGGAAAACATGAACAATTTGAACAATCTTTCACAAATATTTATCGAATCCATCACATCTGTTAACGAACTGAAGTTCTTAAGAATACTGCTGTGCTTAAAGTCCAGACACAAATTCAAACCACACAATTTATTTTATTCTGTTTATTTATTATTTTTTTTTCAATTATATGTTTTAACAAGAAGCTTTATTTTTGACAATATTTAAAATTTGAATCGTAATTTTTGTAAATATCACCGTTTTCATAAATTTTCATTAATAGCTAAAAAAGTTCCAATTTATGCAAGAACTTTTCTTCATCATTCAAAACGCTTAAACATAAAAAAATACTCCTAAGCGAATTCATCGTACTTTCAAAGTTTTTATTATGTTACTGTAATATTTATTCTATATATTGATATTTAATATAAAAAATCGATTATAGAATATTTCATTGTATATTTTTCAAGCATTTTGGTATAAATATAATGCTTTGAGGAAAGAAATTTTATTTCAGTGGATACTTTGTTGCTCAATTTTTTTAAAATTAATAAGTTTACATATATTATCCACATAAAGGATAATATACATAAACATATTAAGGGACTGCTTAAACATAAGTCAAAACAATGCCCCCCCCTTGTAATAATGTTTCCTTGTTTTAGTTAAAATATTTAAAAAGTAATATGAACACGAATAAATTCATTGCAAGAAAACGAAGTTATGATTTTCAATACGCAACATTTCAAAAATACTTTTGTAAGAATTATAATAATTTTCTTCGAGAAGTAGTGCAATATTAAATCATGACATAACAAGTAGACATAAGATCAGTGTGTTCCATTTTTTTTTCTCGATTTCCTCAAATAAAACAATTGGTCATTTTATTCGTGTTAATCGGCAATAAAAGCTTCTTTGAAATACATTATAAGTGATTTAACGCTACAAATTAAAACGAATCAAACTTTTTCCGAATTGAGTACTTCATTATTTAATTACTAAATCGAGAACGTTCTCATTTGTTTTATTGAATTAAGTAATATTTATCATTCCACATCCAACAAATGAATCCTTCACCTAATCACAAACTAATGATCTTTGTCACGTAAGTGTTGAAGCAAGTGAGAAAACTCCCAACACGTTCATTATTCTCCTTTTTTATTGCTTACGGTGCATTCAGATGAGTCAAGTAGCGTGGTTTTTTACATGTATTAGATGGGAAATTCCAATCGTAATTGTGGGACGACCCCCAACCGTTATTATATTTTGAGGCTTTAATTTGCAATGAGGCGGGGAGCTCGCTGTCAAAGTTATTAATTGAGGGTAGCTATTGACTCGTCGAACTTGGAAACGCACGTTAATGATTCAGCCGAAGTATATCATTGAATGTTTGACATATTTCTCTTGGGGAGGCAGTAATCGCTAAACGGATGATAACTACGGGATAAATGTCGATTGCAATATTCAGTCTTCATCATGTTACAAACTTAATGAACTGCGCAACACACGCTAATGGCATTCTGCCTAATACAGAGAAGCGGTAGATATTCATAGAGACTCCAATTTAAACGCAGGAGTTTACTGCCGATTAATATAAACTTTAATAATTTGACAATGCCCGCCTGCGTTTGAAATTAAACGGAATAGTTTCCATTTGAATGCTCTACGAATATGACTGCAAAAATGTCAATATGGGGAAATTGAAGAAGCCATGGTGATTCCGCAAGCGTCAAAAGCTGCGCGTGTCTAATGAAATGCTTCGGATGTTTTGTTAATAAGGGACAAGGGATATGTTTCACCGTCAAACTAGTCACCGAAGGACTAGATTTACAACGAGTTGCCTAGCTCAGCGGTTTGGGTTCCAAGAATTTATTTGGAGTCAATTAAAAGACATTTTAAAAAACCAACACAGACAGCACTTTAAGCAAGTATTTTATAAATTTTTAAAAATATTTATATAGCATTAAAGTGAAAAAAATGATTTATACTTCGCTGTAATTTTTATAGATTAGAATGAACGTAAACACGAGTAATATGTTAGCTTACTATGCATCAATGAAATACTGTAGCAAGTTTTATTAGAAATTTTAATATGCGTGTAAGCCTTTTTAGGAAGAAAGAAGCAAACATATAATACTCCCGAAATTTAACAAATATGATTTAATCTATATGTGAGCGTGATTCATTTAATAAAAGAAAATGAATTGATTAATATTTTAATTATTCCAATGTTTACAAAATATTAACGATGAATTAAATATTAGTTAAATTTCATTAATATTTTACATACATACTTTATTTTTTTTTAAATAGAAACACCAATATGGCTCGGAAAACACACGTTTGGAATTTATTATTTTTAAAGAGATAAAGCGAAAAATTGCGATTTTCTGGTTTTTTCATGGTCAGTATTTCTTTCCTTATTTAAATTTACAATTTATCACAATTATCAGTTGAAACAAAAGGACGGATTTAAGCTCTGAAAAAGATGTATTGTGGAAAACAATGAAGGAGTAATTGAGTCTCTATGAAATATTCTAGCCACGCCATTAATTGATTTGACCCTTTTTCGTAATTTCTGTAATAATTATTTTCCTTTGTATACATTTTGAAATGTTATTTACTTCTGACAATCCTCATACAATTAATCTTAATTTACAAGAATTAGAACTTAAAACGATTTTTTCATGTAGTAATTTTAATTAGTTTCGCTAAATGTCGTCGTCCATAATAAGTTTTCACTTTCGCCAAATGCGATTAATTGTGATTCATTTGTGGTTCAAGCATATTAAATGAAAAGTAAAAGTTTGAACATGATCTCTCTTAGAAAGTTTTGAGTTTGTTTCATTCCCAAAAAGCAATAAGTCTGACTTTATTTCTTATGTCTGAGAAAGACTTTCGCTGTGTAGCATATAAGGAAGAAGTTTAACTGCAATTCTCATTAAGTGCTGAAACTATTATTCTTATTGTTCATGAAGGATATACTCTGCTGCCTAAAATAATGTTAACTATTATTCGTACATAATAAGTCAATCGTAATGAACTTTGATTTTCGTATTCTTTTCGTATTTTATATATATATATATATATATATATATATATATATATATATGTGTGTGTGTGTGTGTGTGCGTGCGTGCGTGCGTGCATAATATATTAAATTTAATTGACACGTAAACAGCGTATTAGGAGTCATGGCACGAATAAGACTACCAAGTATACTCATCAAATCCATTTATTCCTTTTGATGAGAAAGAGGTCATTTTACGTACATTTTGAGAAGATCAACAGTACCACTTTGGCCTTCATGGCCAGAGCAAAAAAGAGAGAATTTTACATTGCTTTGAATTTATATGGAGGAATTTCTTTAGATTATGTGGTACTCACGTGGTATCGGATTACAGGAATTTTCTGGGACTTTGGCTCAAACCGAACAGTCCGATAGGGTTTATCCCTACAGTTCTGCGACCGTGGGAAAAGTTGACTTAACAGATTTCACGAGCGCGTGATTGCATAAATTAATGGATAAATTGGAATCGTGTCAGAAAATAAGAAGGAACTTTTTATTGTGAGTTATATAATGGGAAAAATTAGAAAGTTAAATTAATTTTGTGTGAAATCATTACATGCATTGTATATATATATATTATGTGTGTGTCAATATAAGAATTATTCACATCACGTGGTATTAGTCTTAGGGATCTTAAGGTGTTTCATGCGGTGACAAACTATCTTGAAGGGATTATCCCTTCGGGTTTGAAACGTGGAAAAATTCCGAATCACGCAGATTTACAGCTCGTGATTTATTGAACTAAACGATCAAATTGAACTGTATCAGGAAACGAAATGAACTCCTTACTGTGATAGTAAAGTATAGGAAATTCAATAAAATTTAATTGTCAGATTTATTATATATATATATATATATATATATATATATATATATATATATATAATTTGATTTCATAAAGAGTACATTTAATGTAAGTTTCTAATATGAAACTTCTAGACCTAGGTTCAATGTGTTCAAGACCTATGTAAAATGTTCAAATTAAAAAATAAATAATCAAGAACTTAACATATAAATAATGTATACATTGAAAGGAAACTATAATGACTTCGTCAGATTTTCGCAGGAAAAAAAAGCTAAATTTTTATTCGTATTAATTGTTTTTTCCAAAAATAAACACAAGAGATTTACCGCTGCACAAGTATTACACACATAGAATTTGTAAGACTTAGGCATACATGGATCATTAATCAACTGAAATGTCCACAAACTTTAGAATAATGAGAAACAAACCTTTTTATTTGGAACATTTGGAGCAATATGATCCTAATTGCTGTTTCTTTTTTTTTTTATTCCAAATTGAAATTCATGTGAACATATTGATAATTATTTAATATGAATAGCGATATTGTACTTAGTTCTAAATCAAACCATCAATTACATATCAGTTACTAATAATCAAATGTATTACAATGTGTATATTGGGGAATTCAGTGGAATTTTCTGGTGAAAGGGAATAAGCGATGTACTTATCTCTTAAGTGCTCTGGATTTAGCAGATGTCACTTCATTAACTACTATAACATTATTTAGAAAAAAAACGTGAAACTTTTGACTGATAAAATTTTCATATGCTATTGGATAACAATGTACTCTTGTATGTTTCACAATTATATTTTCTGAAAAAAAAAATTGAAATAAATTATGTAGCATATACTATGAGCGCAAGACTTCAAGATCTAATATATTTAAATGTTGAGGTTTTACACAGGTTATGTAGTTAAGCGCTTTTGAAAGTCTAGCACGTTTGGGATCACGGCCTTGTAAGACAAATGATTTTGCCGGATTATTGAACGTCAATATAGTTTTAATGGAGGCACCGAAAATAAATCACTCCAAATAATAATTTAAGCTATTAAAACATGTATTTAATATATTTACGCCCCTTCCGAATTTGTGAAGACCGACATAAATATCGAAGTTTGGTATAAATGTCAGACAAAATATTTCGTCTCATTCTAGCTACTATTAAATTAAATTCAAACATTGAAGATTAATTTAATTCGATATTCTTGTACTTATTAAAAACACAGCACGAAAGAAAAATTAATACAATGTAATGATATTTAAAACAAATAGTAACGAATTGTTCGATGTCAAGAATGAGCGTTATTGTTTAAAAAAGTATTTGGCGTCACATTGTTTCCGTAACTCGGATCTCTTATTACTTTGAATTAAAATTATTACTTTGAACTAAACCCAAATATATAAGTTTTGCAGAGTTGCCTTTTTGTTATATTCAGCACATTTTATAAATGTATGTTCTCACATAACCTCAGCTTCATGTTTCAAATCTCCTGTTTCATCCGATTCTACCTCCTGAACTTGGCCTTCTTATGGGTTTACAAAACTGTCAAACCACAAGAAGAATTAAACCCAAATCTACATGAAAAAATCTGAAAGCGAATGGCTTGATCGGTCTCGGACTACTGAATGTGACGAGTCATCGAATGCCGAATTAAAGAATGTTAACCATATTGAAATGGTAATAAAACCGAGGAAATAAGGAGTCACCCAAAAAAAGAATTAATTAATTTTTACACTTGAAATCTATGAAAAGTGCGAATGTTGAGGGGGGGGGACATAGTTACTTTCTAAAAACACTTTAGTCAATCTCTCGATATTTTAAACACGAAATGAATTATAATATTATTATAAACATGATCCCCTGTACACTAAAAATAATCTGAAAATTCTGAAATATGCTGAGAATATCGAACATCGATTTAATGTTGCTTAATGCTTTACATATCTGTCATGTCGTCAATCTTTTTGCCTCTTTTTTTATCATAACATTCAAAGAAACGATTGTGTTAACATCATATTACATAAATTTGTACATGTAAAAAAAGATTTTTTAATGTATTTTTTTCTTCACTCAAGTGAATATAATATAAAAGCTTGTTAGACTTTTAAAAATTCTCTGCTTTTATATATAAAGCGTTTTTATTTTATTATCTAAATTTAAATCGAATATTTTAATGTAGTAGATACATATATAATACAGTGAATTTCTTTATGCTTCGATTTAAAATCTACTTATTTTACTTAAACATTTACGTACTCAACTTTTGTTTAAAAATATTCCAATATCCCCTCTTTTTCTTTATTTTTTTTGTACTTTCAGATTTACGTAATTCACCAAAAAACTAAATACTTCAGAAGCACTGAAAGTTTTCAAAATGTCACATTGTAACAATATTAGTAATGAATAACCCTGGGTTTTGACAAAAAAAGTTTGTTAAAAAATAAGAATTAGATTATAAAAATTAATGAAAATATATTTCAATTCTTCATATAACTTTTATTTTTCATTTGTTCAAAATTTAGTTCAGTTTAAATTAGCAACTTTTGCAAATGTTAATAGAATGCTATAATTCTGATATAACATTCATCAAAGGTATGATCATAAAAATGCTAGAAAAATATTTTTTTATTAATTTTTAGAACAGGTTTTTCAATAAACCAATCTATGGCAAATTTTAATCGAATATATTAATCTGTTCTTAGTCACTTTCTCGTCATTTAAAATATATTATAACATACGGTAGCATTTCCTTTTTATTTTGTGTTGATAGTTCTTTATATGAATTTTTTTTATCATCTTTAAATTTATTTCAGGAATCAGTAACAGAGCTATTTTACACAAAATGTAATCAAAGCCGGTTGAATGCAGAATAATTAAACCTTAGGAGTGATTAAAATTAAAGCACCGATTTTTTTAATGTTTAGTTACTTATATCTATGTACATACTCAAAGTGCTTTTCCAATTTTTGTGTGTTTATAAAGCGTTTTCTAATACCACAACGCATTTCGGTTGTATGTGTAGTAAGACGTGAATTTATTTAATAATTAGTAACTGTCAACGAGAGAAAGAAAAAAAAAATGTATTTTTTCAAAGCTTATTTTGATGAAGAAGTCACTGAATTATTCTTATGAGTCATCATTCACACATTTTTATGCCAAAGAACATACTGAGAGCGAGAAAAAAAGTTCAGAAGCAAGGCGAAAGAAAAGAAGAAAAGAAACAAGCTAAAAATAAATCACATAACCTTATAAAACGCCCTGTTGCTTTCGAATAGTGAGCAGCAAGTTTTACAGCTCGTTAAACACGATGAAAAAAACAGTCCTTAAAAAAAGGCTTTAATGGAGATATAAGTACTGGCACTCGCTCTTAATAATATCAGTTAAAAACGAGAGAGAGAGAATGACTTTTTTTTCTCCTTTCATTTTCAAAATTTCAAACAATCATTTGTTTACCCTCTCTCCCTGTTTTTATAAGTATTTCGCTAAAACACCTAATTTTTACGGTTCTGAATATTTACTCGCTCAATTTGTAACAGGAAACGATGCTCTCTCTTTTAACCATCTCCTAGCTTAAAGAGGAACGAAAACCTTAATCGTAGTCACTTATGAAAAAGTTAAGGAACTTGATTTAAAAATTCGTTAATATGTTGATTTTTCTCTTTCCGTTTTTTTTTATTTCAATTAAAGGGTCCCTTTTTTTTACCAAGGAGATAAAAAGGCTCTCATTTAAATTGCGCGTCAAGGAATCTGCTTTCTTGAAGCGTATCATTTGCTATATTCCCCCTCCAAGTTCATTTAATTTTTTTCACTTCGTATTCTGAGTAATCAATTTGACGGCGGCCCTGCTCAATGGATGAAACATCGTTCGCGCGTTTAAAATGGTCTTTACTGTGTTTTGATATGGGTAAAGTTGGGGGATGATACGATGTGTGCAATTCATTTTATGCGTTTGAGAACAATCCCTCTTAGTACCTCGCGTCATTAGTGATTTCGAGAATTTGAACACCATCGAGGAAGCTTGATGTTGTCCTTTTTTTTTTGTTGATTATTTGCATTTAGTTAACTTTTCTCTCAAGTATTTTTTAGCTTGTTTACTTTTCACACACACACAAATGTGGAAACATTTTTGAGAAAAAATTGACTCATGAATGTTCTTCCAATTCCAATTTTCAAAGCAAATTTATTTTCCTCTTATACTTTTTAAAATAGGGATTTTTTTTTTAAAAAAATTCTTATTCAAAGATTGAGTGTTTCCTTTTACTCTTTATAACCCTCTTATTGCGTACTTCACAGCTTAATTTAATCCAGGCTTACATGTCTTTTTAGTTAACTACATTATAAGTAAAAACGGATTTAGAACGAACGTTTCTGTGCTCAAAATCTGTTTTACTGTTATTTTCATGTTCTTCTTACATATACTTTTCAAAATTAAAAATAATAATAATGAAATTAAACAAATTTAAATGTAATGATTTCAAAAAAATGATTTTATTGAAGGAATGGAAAAAGTTTATTAATTTATGAATATAACTGTAGCTATATCTAACAAAGTTACAGTCTTTTCAAATTCATAAGAATTCAATTCAATGGAATTGAACAAAATGTCATTATTATATTAAAATGTAAATAAAAATATTAAATATTTATAAAATAAATTATAATATTTATAAAGATCATAAATAATTCAATTCTTAAAAATTCTGTTCTTTTAGATTCCCTCAGATCTAATTATTTTTCACTCGGGATATTTAATATCGAATTACTTTTGATAATGTATTAATTATTTCCCTCAATTCAGATCATAAATTGCTTTTTATTACTCTTTTTCCATTCATTTTGATATCAGATAAAAATTACTAGCTGCTTCATAGGATTTAGATTTCTTTAATCAAGAACGAGAGAGAGAGAGAATAAGTTTAATCAACGTGTCTCCTCTTACTATCAAAGAAAAAGATATTCTTTTCAGATTTACAATCAAGATGAAGGATAAAAAATATTGGTTAATAAATTGGCCTTTACTCGGTTAGCGGCGAGATAAACAACATCTCGTCACTTAATTGATTTTTAAGTTCGACTTTTAAGGTCCCCCAAGATCAACTTTAATCCTCTTTCTCCCAGACTAAATTGACACCTTTCTCCTCTAAGCCAACTTTTAACTCCGTCAAGCCCACATCCTGATTGGCATACCTATTAATCAACCACTAATAGTTTGATAGGCTTGGCAACTCCAATCGATCCCGCGACAGGAGACACCGAAAACTGAGCACCATCTTTTTTCTTTTCTATGCGCGTTAAATATCCTTTACGAGTGAAGCGAACTAATAGACATCCCCGAAAAAAGATCCCAGTCGACGTTTCTTGGCTCTTCTATCGATTGAAGCGGTGAGACTGCCGATCGAGAAACGAGAAATCATTTTTCAGGTAGGTGGCTTAGAAAGTAGAGCAAATGAGGCCCTCGCGCCATCCAAAGCCCCCTCTGAGAGTAACTCTTGCAGGATTTGCACCTTCTGGGCATTGAGAAAGATAAGGCTTTAAAAAAAGATTTCTCACTCGCTTTTTTTAAGTGGAGTAAGTGTATTATGGAGATAAGATGGCCCACTACCAATCTGTCAAAAAGAGAATCCAGGGCGGGAGGGAAGTTTTGAGCATGGAGTAGGTGACATGCTTTTGAAAAGCGCTAACAGACGACACGCGAACCCAAGGTGCTTGGAGGATAGCTCACGGTCAATTTTTTTAGGCATCTTTATTTTAAAGCTATTCTTCACCTCTCCCTTGTTTGGATAAAAACTCTTCTTGAGGTAGTTAATGTAACAACAGGATACAGAGCTCAATCTTTGTTGCATGGCATATGGATAAGATGGAAGCTCATTTCAAACAATGTATTTTCAAAGAATTAATTAATATGATCTTTCTTTCGATAGCTGGATGTACATTTATATTTTCAGTAGTTTCCGTTTACTATGTGAATAAATATAAAATTTACACATGCGAATAATCAGAAACAAACTTTAATGTACACATAATAGTGAAACTGCTTACAATTTAAAAAAAATTAAGGTTCATTGTTTTCCATTGGGATCACAAGAATGAATAAATATTGTATACTGATTGTTTATCAGTATTTTTTACAGAATTTTTATAATGTCGAAAAAAAATAAAAAACCTTTTACCTCATTAACTGAGACTGAGATATAAAAGCTATCTAAATATATCAATTTGTATCGTCCTGTAAAACATTTTCATTCGAGGAAATTCAAATTCACATCTTCGTAAACAAGTCGCAGTTTTTATTTACTTCCAGCTCTCATGTAATAGCCCATTTTATTCAACACGTTTGCGTGATTAAATAAAACCAAATTATCTGACTTCCAATTTACACAGTTACTACGTTTGCCAAGTCGCCCTCACTTTCTGGTTTTGTTACTCGCATCCATCCGATTGTACTCCTTACTTAAAACAGAAGCCATTTTGACATTTTTTACTGCTTCGATTTTAATTTAATGCCGTACCTATTCCATCGTTTATCAGCGGGAACATTTGTTCATGCCGAATTTTCTAACACCTCGAGAATTCCAGTGGTAATACAATAGAATACAGTGAGTGAGTTGCTCCAACAGTAGCATTAGTCTCAGTCAGTTTCCTCGCCCACTCAGTCGGTAGGGGTCCTTAAGAACTTGGGAACGGGGATGAGGTGTGGCGTTCAGACAATTTCCGTTCCAAGAAACTACTAACGCGGGCAAAGATAACACAGGCATCATGAAAATATCCATGAAACCGCAGATGAAATGCTTTAAAGGGTTTGGCAGTTTACAATTAGGCCACACAAGCACAAATGTAGCTTTCAAAAGAGATGGGGGGGGGAACTTTCTATTATAATAGTTATCACGTAACAATAGCACTGTTATGTGCTTTTTATTTTTTTTCTAGTTAATTTGGAGACTTTATCAAAAGTAAAATACTTAAAATAATAATAAAAAAAGAATAACGGTTTATTTTCTTTAGAACGGTTCCATTTCAAGGAAAACATTATATGCAATGTTTAATACTTTAAATTAATTTGAAGTTGATAGTTGAAACATAGATCTGAAAATAATAAGAAATATTGAATTTTCATTTTCATGTGTTGTCGAATAGTTTTTGATTTAGCACGAATAATATATCAGTTACAGGCGAAATGAAGCTATAAAAATATTTTAGGTTATTTTGAAAAGAGGAGTATTTGGAAATTAGCAATTAATCACGAAATGTGTGTGTATGAAATGAGAAACTAATAATAACATTAAAACAAAGAAGTTCGAAATGTCTAGTTAATAACACGAAAAATTCCATACTTTTGTTGATAAGATATGAAAATTGTTAGACTAAATGTAAGCACATTTTCCCTTTTTCTTTACTTTCAGTGATATAAGATCTTGTAATACTAACAAAATTAATTATTCAAATACTGTGATAGAAAAAACTCTCGTTTATACCCAGAAAATGCTATAATGAATAAAATGATAGAATCAATAGACCTATGATTGATTGTAATTACTTAAATTAATTTGAAAGTATAACATAAAGGCAGCTCTTGATCTCTTTAATTCTTCACTTACACTAAATTAGTTTTTCAAAAAAATATCGCCCCTAATAGTTTAAATAGCTTTTAAGAAATAAACATTTATCACAGTCATTGCTCTATTTATATTCAAAACAATGTAGGCGATTGTTGGACGAAAAGGAGAAAGACTATTGTTTCTGAAAGAGATGTGGGTTTAAATGCGTTTAAAGAGACAATAATAGATGTTACTTTCTTGAAAACTTTAGCAAGGAAACAACTTATTCATCACTTTAATTATTTGGAATTTTCCATCCATACTAAATAGTTGGATGAACAACAAATTGTTACTATTATTCAGTAGAATACTTTTTTTTTTGCATTGGACATATGAAATTGCTTAACGGTGTTCTGTTCCAGATGTCACACAATTCTGTTAATAGTTTAAAAATGCGCATAACGATAAAAAAAAAAAAAAAAAAAAACAGGAATGTAATAAAATAAAATTGCTAAATATTTCTAAATTAAATTTTTTTTTTTTGTTCTTCACGCAGCAAATAAAATCAATGAAAATAAATCTCAATTTATTACAACTCCAAATACAAATCTATTGATATCTGATATTTTCAATTAAAATTTCGAAAAGATAGTCAAAATGTCCACGTTTGCTTGCAGACTAATAATTTCAGCTGAATTACTTTTAAATAAATTTAATGAATTATAATAGTGCTTCAACTGTACCGTTTACAAATTTTTGTTGTTATTTGCTAATATGAACTCTAGAATAAATAAAAATGTTAAAATAAAAAAATGATAATCCGGAATTCACAGGCTAGTAAGCAATACATTTAGACAAAGAGTAACAATATTATTTCAGTAGTGGTTATTTTAATTTCTGATTTCTATCTTTTTTTCAATGGAAATTAAAAACGCGTGGCATTTTTCGGAACAATCATCGATTCGACGAGTTAAAAAACTCGATAGAATTTGTTGATAAACTCTATAGGCCGTATAGAATGTTTTACTGCATGTACAACATTGTAGCTAAAAAATACACAGAATTCTTTACAAGCCATATATTTCGCATATTATTTGTAACTCTTAAAACAATTCGGGAACTTACATTTTTAATACATTTAAAACAATTCGGGAACTTACATACAACTTACATTGCTTACATTTTTTTTGCATATGTAACGAATTACAGCAATATATTAATCCATAATTATTACATTACATCGTTTCCATGTGATATTATAAAAATAAATGCTATGTAACTAATTTAGGTTTAGCATAATAGATGTCAATATATATAAATTAATAACATAAACTAATAAAAAACAATTAATAAGTAATTACACTTATATCCAATCAAATAATACCGGTTTACAGCTATTGAAGTATAAATTGAGGGTCAGTCTATAATTTTCATTACGAATTATATATAAAATGTCAAAATAATAACTCCAAAACATTTTTTTCTGTTTTTCTTTTCACTGCAAGACTTAAGCTGAATCCTTACAGATAATGAAATTAATAATTACGGAGAAAAAAATTCGCTCCCTATATGATATCAAGAAAAATTTTCTAGATCCAGTAATTTGTAACAAAATAAAGATAAAAAAATATCTGAAAGCTGGATAAAAATCAATTGTTCACAAAGGAATCGATATTCATTGGAACTTCAAAAATCTCTTAGAATGCCAGATGGATTGAAGTGGCTTAAGGCGAGAGGATAAAACGTGAGGGCCTAGCTATAAAGAAGGATGTCGCTCCGTTGTGGCCTCTACCGTGTAATCCCCACACTGTTATTATAGTACAGAAAAGAGATGGATCTCTCTCCTACTGTTTATTTTGGTGGCGCTGTGGAAGCAGAAAGAGAGGCCGCGCATATTACTATGTCCTCTTCTTTCCCCGAAAGAAAACACTTCCCACCGTCCATTAACATTTGCTAGAGTGAGAATTGATTCACTTATTCATGCCTGCTTCCGAAACCGAAATCAGATGATATCTACGGCTTTCTGCAAGTCATTTTTTTTTCAACAACTTTTTAGCGCTTGCTCTACCGAGGTGTTCCATGAAAAGGTAAAAGATGCTCTACGATATGAATAGACAAACTATGGCCCAACGTCTGTTTTCAATCCGGTTCGATGGTTAATATTGTTTTTACATGAAAAAATTACAGTTCCAACAACATTTTTAGGATCTTGATGCAAGTGCAAAAGACATTTCCACGTTTCAAAATTCATTGACTCTATAATTGAGGATGTCCTTTATACTTTCAAATGAAAGTTATTGATCTGCAAAATGTTGATATGAAAAAATGATATCTTTCGGAAGATTAATACGATCAATTAAAAATTTAAGCTCAAGGATTTAAATTTGTATTTGGAAGTACTTACCAATGTGAATGGATATTTTCGAAAATTACATATGTACGAGTAAAATCACACCATACAGATTATTATTTACAAAAGACCATTTGTAAGTAATTTAACTGATAGGAAGTACTATTTCAAATTCCAGTATGACGAAACATTATCTCAGAGAAAACAATTACATTCACCGCATTAGCACAAAATTTAAATCAAGTTCTATAATAAGCTTATGAATAAATGGAAATATTTATTCGTTTTTTTTTGTTCATGTCAGCATGTGCATATATATTATGTAAAAATATCACTTCTCAATAAAAAATTAATCGTTTTTTTCTTTTTTCCTCCTTTCTTCCTTTCTCTCTCTCTCTCTCTCTCTCTCTCCCTCGTTCTATGAGTAGAATCGGCCATATAAATACCTTCGAGTTTCCTACCTGACCCTCCGTACCCAGAAAATTTTACGATCTGACCTTTTTCTTAAAAAACTTTCAGACCTTTGATCTAAGAAAAGAAAAGTCAATTTGATAAGTGGGCTTATAGGAGATTAAAAGCATAGCCCTCGCGTTGCTTCCAAGTGCGATGTTAATAAACAGTAAATCAAAACAGAATAATAAAATTTAGTCTCTAGTGATTCAAGAACTACTTTGATATCAGATCAACAATAAATATTATTCTAAAAATTCTCTTATTCATGTCTCAATAGCTTAAAATATATACCTAGAATTAATTAAAATAATAATAACTCATCCTAAATGTTTTCATTTAGATAAGTTCGCCTCTGAAAGAAATGAAATTGTTGTAATAATTCAACCGAATGAATTACAGATATTGAAAGGATTAACAACGCACTTATATAATAAATTCAAATCCAGTAAGAAATATTTACGTTTCGGAATTCTTATATTTTGTTGAATCTCAAGAGTGAAGAATAGAATCAATTTCTCAATGGAACATTATTCATTTTATTAGGAATAAATATTTTCCGCAGAAAGATTTGAAAAAAAGAAAGTTTTTTATATGAAGCAAAATTTTAAGAACGCATAACATCATCTTATGTCAAAAATGCTAATTAGCTAATCTTGTTATTGAAAAGTCTGCATACGTGTCTCATGAAATAAAATTTAATATTACTGCATTCATTAAAATAACAATAAATATTTTTCTAAAATAATTCCTGAAAAGAAATAAGCGACGAAGGAAAACAATTGTTCTCATTCAATGCAACAGATTAAAATTATTTAAATTTTTATACTGATTTATTCATATTTCTTCACAACGATTGAATGATTTTTCTAATATAAATGTTTAATGTGGTGAAAAGAATTGTATTTAAAAGTGGTATGATATATTATTGCACTTCTGAGAAAAAACATTGTGCAAAAACCGAAACAAAATAACATTTGTACAGATACTGAATGGCCAATATTTTTGAATAATTTAATTTCTTAATCAAGGTAACTCTCAATGTTTTAAAATACTCTTTATCGGTGAATTAATTAAATAAATTATTTAACGTTTTTTATTGATACAGATAAGTTACAGTTAACTATTTTACATGAAAAAGCATTATTAAACAGAGTGCCATGGGTGTGGTTTTCAATTTTTTTTCCTTGGTGAATGTATTTGAAAAAATTGATATTCAATACTTTAGAAACTACACCACATTTTTCTTTAATAATAATAAAAAAAACATTTAAAACAAATATGAACTGTTTTCTAATTAATTAATCAGATAAATTTCTACATCCTAATAATTTTTTAAAAAGTTAATATTTTCTAAAATATTTTTCCCTATCGAGTACCGACAAATATGAGAAAAATATTTTTTATACCGCCCCTTTGAATCAATTGCCGTTTAAATCGTTTTGAAGTGAGCCAAAGAACGATAACCGCTCTGCACTTCGGGAGGTTTTGTTCGATCAAATAACATATTTGCTCGCTTTAGGTCAAATATGAGGGGGAAAAGAAAAAGTCACAAAAAGAGAGCGGATTAGGTTTTAGGAACTCTCCTTTATTTTATTTTTAAGTACATATATGACGAATTACAATGTCAGATGCCTGTGTTTAGGAAAATAATTTTTAACCTCAAACTGTTGAAAAAGTGAAATGAAAATTGAATGACAGTCTTATTAAATATTAAAGATATGCAGTAATATTTTGAATTAATGAGAGATTGAGTCATTATACATAATTTACCGCAAACATGTGATCTTATTTTACTGAAGCAAAATACAAATGCCACACACACACAAATATATATATGTGTGTACGTGTGTGTCTTGAAAAAAGAAAATTAAATTATCAGAAATACAAACAGTTAGAAAAAATTTAACACATTTTTTTTTTTTTAAAAAAGTTTTATTTAAATATAAATACAGTAAACAAGTATTTCGCATGGATTTTATTTCGGTAAATATGCTCTCTCTCAACTTGTAATTCAACATCATCGTTTCGGAACTGCTAGATAATTCTTAATTAATTTTCAATTCTTCATAAAGGCTTTTAGTTTCAACTTAACACATTTATTATAGTAGAAGTTCAATCATACAGCCAAATGGTCTGCGTCTGAGTTCACTGGAGAGCACTATGAATCCATTTTTCATAATTACTTAACAAACGATGTTTTAAATAATGTTCCGAAATTAGACCTAAACTAGCTTCGTTGACTCAAGAACCACCGCACACACTTTAGTTGGCCTGTGCGGCATTTCCTGTTCGTACACTTAGTAAGACAACATCGCCTAAAATGCAAATTAGATATTCTACTGCATGTACATGAAATTTCAGATTAAAGATACATCGGAAACATCAGATATATATTTTAAATAAGTAATTAAAAATGTCATTTAAATTTAACAAAGGTTTTTTTTTCAGTCTAAAAAATTCGAATATGTTATGAAACTGTGTACATTCTAAAAAAAATTCAGAATTATTTGTATGTTTACTTTTCAAAGTATAGGTATCAGAATGTTTTACTTCGAAGGTTATAAACGAATAAATTAATGTTAGTCTGTAATTTGTTGTTGTTATTAATAGAATATTCTTTTTATCCGAGAGGTTCCAGATCGGCGTCTCAATATATTCAAACCATGTATTTACGTTTGAAAATATTATGTTTTAAAGAAACTAAACTTCTTAAATTACTATATTATTTAAAAAATGACATAATCACCAGATAAAACATTTTATGATGGTTAATTCTGCATAAAGTTCCTTTTAAATTCTTTATCCGAGAAAGTTATAGATGATTTAGTGGACAGAACTGCATAACGTCAACACACAGATAAGTCAATTTAAACTGTTATCGCAAATTCTATTGTTCTATACAATTTTCACTTAAATCACATGAAACTTATACCTAATACATTAAGACTATGCCTGTGATTTTAATCCAAAAATTTGTCCCCGTCATTTACTTTATTTGACATTTAATCGTATTAAATAGAAATCGTAATTAGTGTGAAAGGGTTGTATCTTAATTTATAAGTGCTCCAAACATATGGAACTCATTATTCTAGGAACATTCTTTCTTCTACGTCTCGTTGCATTGTGCGCCGAGAACAACAATGAATTGAGATTTGTAATAGCTACGTATTAGTCCATTTAATTACAACCCTGTTAAGTCATAATTAAATCCAACTAATTACTGTTATGCGTTTGTCACTGACGTTGAAATGAAGTTTGGTGTAACTTATTTCCTTCTTAGGACCGACAACTTTGTTGTCTAAGTTGAATTCTGTTTAACAGTCCGAAAACAGGAAAGTTTCAAACAGACTCCAATCAATCTGAATTCGACTTCGTTGTACAGTTTTGTGGTTTAAGTTATAGTATCCTTCAGTCACAAAATGAAACCAAGAACCATAAAAGACAATTAGTTTCTTCCTTCAAATGTTTATTTAAAGATAAATGATAACTTAAACACAAGTTCTACAAAAATAATGAAACATTTTCACGCGATAGATATATTTTACGGTTAGAGAGAGAAATGAATTGTTTGAAAGCATTGATGTTTAAAGCTAGTAGGCTTTAGTAGACAAACAAAATTGATTAGATACAGACTATTATTGAAAAAAAAAAAAAAAGAGAACTTATTTCCTGTGAAAACTGGCATTGTATTTTCAAACTGAAGCATTTTACCTTTCTGAAAAACAGCGCTAAACGTCTTCTTTAGACATTATATGTTAGCTATACTCTGATAGATGTAAAGCCTGCTTTTTAACAAAGCACGACGTAATCATACCTTGAAAACTGTTAGTGTATGTAGAAAGAATTCGCAGGGGTTTCAAGAGGAACCCCCAATTCTCATTTCTCCCTCACGAATCTGCATCCTTGAAATGACGTCAATAGGTAGGATTACCCCGACCCTTTTTCAGATTCACTGTTTCATCCCCAATAGATGAATAGAGGGAGGCATCAAGAATGGATTTGTCCGTCGGTGATGGGAAGGTGATAACGCGAGTGACGAGGAAAATGGTCGTGAGTAAAATTAAACCCGAAATTAGCCTCCCCTTTTCCTAAAAATGTTCTATTCACTCTAAAAGAAATGTATGTGAAACTTCATGAATGGGAGTAGATTGTTAAATGAATATATTTTTCTTATACATTTGAAAATTTTAGTCAGAAAGGAAATTTATTTATTCATTTTGTATTAAAGTAATGTAATTCACACCACTTTTGAAATAATTACTAATTACAACTAACATTAAGTAATGAGAATTCGATTGAAATAAAACAAGTATTTTCCGGTAACTTTCAAAGAGAAATAATGTGTCTTAAAAAAAATAATTTTGTTTATTTTTTTATTTTTTTTTTTATTTTTCTTATAAATTCTTTTTTCAAATCTTGCTCAACTATTTTTTTAAATCTTATTTTCTTAGAAAAGTAGAGAGGCCGCGGTTGCCTAGAAGTTATGATCGTGAACTCGAGACCGATGTTGTTTCCTTCGAATAGTGAGTTCGAGTCCTGATACAACTAAAGATATGCCATGTAGCGAAGTTGACGCACATTAAAATTATCGAGACTTCAGGTCCTTCCATTGGCGTAATGTGGAAGTTTGAAAAATTGTAGTGCCAGCTCAGATATCGCTCTTGTCATTTGACCGAGATTCAAAATTACAAGGTCCGTCACCAATATCTCTCGTGTTGCTTCTAAATGCGACGTTAAAGCAATCAATTAATCTATAGAAAACTAGAATAAATGTTTAGAAATATTATTAAGTAGACAGGAAAACTAGAAAAACTTAGTAATATTATTTTCTTGACATCAAAACTAGAGAAAAACGTAACTTTATAATAAACAATCGCAATGAAAAGGTTTAACTATGTAACCATTAGTTTATTGCATAGAAATTTTATTTTTTTCATGAAAGACAGCTTATGTAACAGAAGTTACAATCAAAGACGAGTTGGGGAGAGCGATATTTTTCACAAAAATTCTTTTTTTTTTACTTAGAAAAATTGCATTACGTTCATGAATAAAATAAAATATAGACAGAGAAAAACAACATACACAAAGAAAAGCAAAAGAGGAAACAATCATAAAATTTCGATGAAAAGTAGAAGGATTTAGATTATCTTGCTATTTTTAACAGGACAAGTTTGTGCAAGAAACGTACGATTTATAAATATCTTTTCAATTTTCTTATACAAGTACTGCTTAATCAACCATCATCTCATATTCTTTTGATACAACAATCAGACTGTTTTTATCAACAATGTAGGAAGTTTACAATTTAATTTTTTTATATTTCGACTAAACAATATGTTTTTGCATTAACAATATTTATATATATATATATATATATATATATATATATATATATATATATATTTATCTATGATGTTGAAAATTTAAAATTCCATTGTTTTGAAATTTTGAATCGACAATTATCTTTTTACATTAAAGTTAAATACTAACTCATAGAAAATGGAAACACACAGAATTTCATTTTTCTGATTTAAGCAGCAGCTTCATAAAACAGAGGACAAAAATTATTTAAACGTTATTTAACACTGATCGCAAACAGCAAAAAATAAACAATCTCTTCACCTGGATTGAAAATATTCTCTGCATATTTTTTTTCTACCGTTTTACTTGATTTAACTAGATAAGTGGAAGAGGAGTCAAACTTATCACTTTCTCGGTTTAGAATTAAAAATTTGACTGTATTTAATTTCAAATCAGAGCTTTCGATTTTTTAAGTACCAGGTTAGTTACAAAGTTTAATTAAAACAAAGTTAATTAAATATATGATACACTTATTTGCTTTAAGTGTATGAAAATGTTTTGCTGAATAAAACAACATAGAACCTCCGATTAATTGTAATAGATTTAAATTAATAAAGGCATAATCAATTTTAAGTATTGAATTTTGAAAGAAATCTCATACTATTTGAAATATCTTCATACAATATTGTACAAGGTTTCTATAAGAGTAATGGAAATCATATATTCTAAACGCGAAAGTTAACTGTTAGCTTTGAAAGCTATTGTAGTCATAATTTCAGATATTAGAATAGAAAACCCGTAACCTTTTAGATCAGATTTAAATCAGGAATGGAGTTTGAAAAGTGGATTATAAAATAATATAATTACCTTTCTATGATTTTTTGAAAGAAAACTTTCTTCTAAAATCGAAGATTTTCTTAGTTTCATAGTCCCCTAAGCGAGAAACTTTCTTCGTTATCTTCTCAATTAGAGTCCAGTGTCATGAAAGATCGAAATAGTTTTCAAATGGCAGAAACTAGAAAGGGATGACACTCTTTGGAACTGCTCGACATGAAGCGTTAACGGTCAGAAGCAATCGTTGCATTTATAACCGTTTCTACACTAGAAAGCTAGTAAGCTCTGACGTTAATTGTTGTTTTGAACCACTCAGCTTACTACAAAGTTTCTTAGAATAAAATTTGGGATGATCTCTGGTGTTTTCAAACAACTATCACTGAGAATATTATGGGGCCTGGAAAAAATGGAATCGTTAATTGCTATTGAATTTTCGTGAAAATCATCCAACCTGACTTCTCCAAGACTGTTTCTACAACTGTTGCTTGATGTCAACCTCTAAGAGCTAAATACGATTGTTCCAGACTTGCCACTTTTTTGGCAGGCTATGTTCATTTTCTGTGTTCCTATTCCGCAGAATGTTTTTCACCCCTTCCCATTTCAGTCCTAGGGTAGTTTGAAGAGAACTTCGACGATGCTTGTTTGAGCAACTACAAGTTTTGCTTTATAGTTTTTCATCTTCAAATGGGGATAGATTAAAACCATTTGGACAATTAGGCGACGACACTACCATCGTTTAATTCTTCAAAGGATAAAAGGTTATTTTTTAGTAGATACATCTATGCTAAAAGCATATCCTCGTTTGACCTACAAGGAATGTAGATAAAATGAAAATCATGCATACTAAATGACCTTCGACGAAAGATGATTGTATTCGCTTTGAATCACAGAACATCAGGTTTTATAAGTAATTGACAAAATTTTTTTGGCGTATTTTCCAAAACATTTAAGTTTTATTCATCTGGTTTTAGTTATAAGGTAGCAAACTTATGTTAACAACGAAGAATGACCATTTTTAATTATGATATTTTATACAAAAAATTTAATATCATAAACAGAAAAGACAAATTAATATTAGAAGATTAAGAGGATTATGTCTTCAGTTGTGAATAACTAATGGAATTATTTTCAGTTAAGAGAAGGAGGAAATAAAGAAAAAGGAAGCACAATGGAACGATTTAAAAGAAAATTTGTATATACATTTAAATGAATAGAAGCAAACCAAAAGAGACGGACAGATATAAAAGAAAAAAAAAGGTTCACATGATTAACAATCGTTCTTCAAGTTTAAAATATAGAAACTTAATTTATTATAGAAATAAAACAAAGTTGTCCTTGAGAATTTTGATTTTGAAGCAAATAACGTCATATTTAAAAATGATTAAATAAACATCTTCAAATTTTAAGAGAAACTTGCGTTACTGATGAAATTAAGTTACAAAACATTTATAACAAAAAAAAGGGTCCTATAAGTAGATAAGTGTCAGTCTCTTATAAATAGAAAAAAAAGTTTGAAACTATTACATCAGTTCAATTATTAATTTTTGTAGTCCATTTATAAAACTTTAGAATTTTATGTAAATAAGAAATAATTTTTAAACTATGAGTTTATTTGGAGAAAAAAAAGAACATGTAAGTTTAGTAGAAGAAAATTTATTACAAGCTCAGATGAGATAATTTGACCATGATACCCTTGTATTTTTTTTTTTGATAAAATTCGATAAACAGTGAAAATTTACTTTCCATTATATAAAACTATTATTGAAAAATTGTGTAGGGATATGAAACTTATTTGATGAATTTTAAGATTTTGAATAATCGGTTTAATGCTTTTATGTTATTTTCAACTGAATCTTCGGAACACGCCTTCAATTAAATAATTTGAATTTAATCGAGATATTTTTTTGTGTACGTAATTGATATATAAAAATATATACATTATTTACCAGTATCTTCGACTTTGCTTAAAGTATAACTCGATGTCTCTAATAACGTTCAATTATTTCTCGCGTACAGCAAGTTTATTTTATTTCATATAAAACCCTAAATTTCCCCTTTACAAATGTACTATTTAGGATGAATAATATTTTCTTTGATACCACAGCTTTACTAAATTAGATTTCATTAACGTTTTGAATGGCAGCACAAAAGATAAAAAGTGCGCAAACATACCATTCCGTTAAACAATTCTATCGATTCAGAAACAAAGGAGCTCACCTTTACGGCGCTTGTGGAAATGGTGGTTGCGTTCCATTTCCATTTATTCACCGATTGAGTGCTCGGTTTTATCAACTCCGGCGACTCACTAATCCGTTAGCGGAAGCGCTTCCCGCAAAGGGAATGGCGTGGGGCTTTCAACCGCACCATATGGTCAAAATTCAAGAGGGTCATCCTGGAAATGACTGATGAATATTGATAGTAAATAATAGCCAGAGAATAAGTTGTGCACTTTATAGCCCTCCGCACGCCACGACGGCATTCAGTCCTAGGTGCCTATGCTCTATCCCATTTCTATGGTTGGAGAGGGTCATCTTATCACTTGATGTGTTTTTCCAGCCCTTATTGTAAAACGCTACTCCTGTTAAGTATTTTTTTTTAAAGAGGGGAGATTTGTTGTTTTAGATGAGGAGAGGTGCAGATGCGATGAGCTGTAAGATGAAGGACCATTATATGTCTTTTTTTGTTGGTCTACTTGCACATTTTGCAGCCAGACTTTAAATACGCTTTGTGGTTCCAAGGAATAGTATTTAACTGAAGCGATACGGTAGTGTTTAATCATACAATGCGTAATCTTAATTGTGAAACAGCCAATTGAAATTCGGTTAATTGCGCAGTTAGGAAAAGAAAGTACGACGCAACAAACTGATTTTTTTAAATGTAATTTTATTAATGCACTACTGATCATTAAAAAATTAAACCTTTAAAATAAAGATTATAGTTTCGAGAAATAAGGTTCAATCTTTGAGGATTATTAAAACTTTTGCATTTTGGCGGAAATTACAGGCAAGTATTCTCAAAATTAAATAAATATGTTCAAATCTATTTAAGTTGTATAGTTTAATATGTATAAATACTAGTAGTTTAAAAACTATATTTTACAATGAAAATATCAATATTTATTATTATTAATTTACTTCGTGAGATCTGATATGACCAATTAAACTGTAATGAATATAAAATATTGTTTCGATGCTGATAGCAAGGAATAATCAATGTTTGTAAAAAAAAAAACCTTTATAATGTTTCTTTGAAAGATGTAGTTTCTTTTACTTCCCTATGAATTTTAATCAAATCTATAAAAAAATCATTTTATTATTTTTTAAATACATTCAAGTTAATATTATTTTTTTGTTATTTTAGGAAACAGCTCTGTGAAGATTCAGGCAATAGGATAAATAATCTTTCTAAGAGATATTAATAATATTATTTTGTTGGGAAATGAAACTAGGTTTTATTATTTTTTTGTATTTATCATAGAAAGCTTAAAAGAAAATGCACTTTAAAAAAACATCTCGTATTTTTTTAAAAGTTGTAGAATAAGCTGAGAGGAAGCTGAACAAAATCTTATGGTTGATATTAAAATTCTTATTATTATTAGAAAATTCTTTGGAACCTGGAAGAAAAAAAAAAAATTAGTGATTTCAATTTCAGTTTTCAACTCAATTTACTATTTCTCATAATTATATAATAGCCACTATTTTTTTTATTGGTTTTTTTTAAAATCAATACGATAAAGTGAATTCTTGCTAAATATGAATCTCTCTTAGTTTCGCTTTTGGACCTCTATTTCTAGATAAGAATATTTAATTTTATTAAAATGAAACAAAGATGTATTCAATTTGCATCCGTGTTCCGAAGAAAAAACTATCTATTACGGGTTTAGTTTGTAAGGCTGAAACTTGCATCATATTTTTTAGAGCTCATTCTTTATATGGTTTACAAAAAAAAAAGTATATTATGGGCAAGGCGTATTTGTGGGAACAAACATTAAATTAAATCTTACAAGAACTCTTTGAAGTTTCTGAGATTAATAAAAAATTGTACTAATTTCTTCGCACTCTTTTACATTTTTTTTTTAAAAGTTCTCTTTTTTATCGATAGGGGCAACCGTCCACTTATTTAAGTCGAATCTTTTAACAATGGCAATATATTCATCGCGTTTAGGTTTTACACATAAGAAAGAACATACATTATTAAATAAGTAAGTAGAATTCTTCAAACAATAGACTAAGAAGGTATTTCCAACGCATATGAAATTAATAAAAATGCATTGAATTGATTGTTCATCAAGTATTTATCCATGGTAAATAACCTCTTTGAATGAGAAATGTATTTCCTTCAAGTCTTCATTTATCAGAATAAGCGGAGGGATACATCATCTGTGAGCACCAATGACATTACAAGTGTTATTCTGTTTGAAGAAAGTTGAAAACTGGCAGATCAATTGAAAGTAATAGAAAGAGAAATACGTTAAATTGTATTTGCATAGAATTTATTCTCTAAGCCAATATTCAATGCAAGCTCTGATCCGTAATAGATAAATACATAAAAATAACAGATGTGTTTCGAAAACAGACTATCTATAATTGCATTTCTACAGAAGATTGTTTATAACATTTACTCACATACTGAATACGTGACGTAGCACCCAAAACAGTCACTGAGGGCATGTAATAGTTTATAAATCGGGAGAGTTTTAAATATTAATTCCGAATCATTGAATTCCATACCATTGTTTTATCTGACTGATTTACAAAAAAACACTACATAAGCTTCCACGTTCTGTGGCTGCATACAATAAAACCTACAATTTATTAGCTTCGGTACCCATTCGATTTAAAACCACGCATATGCTTTGATGATTGTTATTTTGTTAGGAAAACACAGAGGTTCAGTCGTGAGCACAGTATAGATAAGGCGTATCTCCTACTGAATCATTTAAGTGGATGGTAGCGACTATTAATTTCAATGCGAAAACACGTTAAGTAATAAACTGATTGACGTTTCCCTTCCTTTCAGTGATGTATTAGGAAGCGATATTGTGCGAACTGTTTCTTTCTTATCATCTTTATCAGGTTTGCGAATGATTCATCAATTATTCTGACCAAATAATGATAGGTGGAGATGCAAGCGTTTAATGATTTAAAACGATTGGAGGAAACTTCAGGGGGAAAGTTAAATCGACTCCCCTTCCGTCTTAATACTTTATCAATAGAGAACTTGTATCATAGATGCGGGAGATTGAAAGTTTGACTACTCGAAAATAAAAGACACAAAAAGCTTGAAATAAAAAAAATTATATCAGTTGTGTGTGTGTACAAGATGGAATTTGAGGCTAGAGTCAATATGCGATGATTTATTCGTTCTTTGTTTTGTAAGTAGAAAGAGAATGTGCTAAGCACAGCAATTTTCTAATTATTTTCTTTTTATTAGGGGGGAAATTAAAATGAAAATATTTTTTATATTGCGAAAATAATTTACCACATACCATTAACATTAATATAATCTTTTTTATTGCTAATATATAAATTTCTCAAGGCACTGCGTCATTTTAAATTATTTTAAACAATGGAAAGTCTTTATATATTAAATAACAATAGTTTAAGTTACAACTCAGTACTAGTCTCTTATGAATGTTTTTATTTCAATACAAAGCTGCAATTTCAACAAAATACAAAAAGAAAGCACATAAAATCATATTTTATTTAAGAAAATAGATTATAGGTTTGAAAAGAAAAGAAATCTACTGCATCCAATAAGCCTTCCTTAATCATACCTCCTTAAATGCTGGTTTATGACTATATATAAACAAATAAACTTAATCAGGTACATTTTTTATCTACTTTTTTCAGAAAAAAAAAAAAAGATGGATTATTTTTAAGCCATATTGAAATGGACCGTTTCATTTATAATAGCTTTTTTTGAAATGAAATAATATTTTGGACATCAATACAAATGTAAACTCAAATACATTGTTTTCATTTATATTTTCACCGACTCACTGGTAATCTAATTCAATTTTACCAAACTTGTTTCGTATTGCTTTTGCAATTCTTCAGCTTTTAGGACAATTATTATATCATTTGTTTGGCTATGACGTCATGAAGATGGAAGTTTGCATATCTTATCATAATGTTTACAATGCATTGATCATCAATACCATCAAAAACTCTGAAACTATCAATTCGGTAAAATTGTAATTTTTACTCCTACAGATATATCCTTTTGTAAGGTTATGACGCACAAGAGATTAAATTTAACTGTTACATAATGGATCTAGGCTGTACGTAGAAAGATTCTTTCATTCTCAAAATCATTCGATTCCAACACACAAGATTGAAACCTTTTTACCTATAAGTCTGAATGTGGTTGGAGTGCTTGAATGGGAATATCCACACTCATCGCAAATATATATTTCCAAATTTTTAGAAGTTTTTAAGTAAGGCTATGGTTTAGCGAAACACAATTTTAAGGTGCGGATATTTCTCAAAACGTCTAAGATAATTTTATGTTTTATAAAAGAAATTGTGTTTTAACTATATTTGTGCTATTTCTGAAGACAGTAACACCCAGACAACAGTAACATAACATCGCTGTTGTTACAGGTCGGATGCACTGCATACATTTAATATTTCTAGGATAGTATTGTACGACAAATTATGAATTGTAGATACTATTTATATACATGTTAATATTAATCAATATATACAAATATATTTATAAGCAGATTCATTAATAATTAATTATTTCACAGAAAGTCAAATATTATTAATTTAGTTTTGGTACATTTAATTAAATGTATACAACTAATTTCTATGCAAATTAGTAAAGTTATTAATGGTGTATCCAATTAAAATGTTCTTGATTTTAATGAAATGTTGGTACATTAATTGTTATTCCTAATTAAAACTGGATATCCCTTCTTCCAAAATGTCATATCATTGGATATTCCCCTACAGTGAAAGTATAGTGGTAGCTAACTAGATTTATATACGTAACTGTTTTGTCATATAATGTTCGAAAGAAATAACAGAAGTGAGAGTTTAAAAGTCAGAACATTTCTTTTGAAAACTAATCAGAAAATTTTCAAAACTTAAAAGCGGATTAGCTCCAGCCAGAGACTTTGGAATTGTCTGCATTGAGAAGTATTTTTTGAACTTTACCTACAAATCATCAACAAAAGATGCTTAAATGACAAATTAGAAAATTCAAAAAACTGTTCCATAGCATTCGCTTGTTCAAATGAAATTTTCAGTAGCAGCAATTCTTAAAATGCGCACAAATTGCTACTAAAGTATCTATGAAAATGTAATACAAAAACCATTTTTTTTTTTAAAAATGATGTTTCGACGGAAAGTCATCTTTCTTGTACCATTTTGATACTACGTTTTTTCAGTGCTTATGTATAATCCAATTCACGGAAATTTTCTTTTAGAAACATTGTAAATACTTTTTTATTTCATTTCATTTCATTGAAACACAACGACAAATTAAATTATCTGTTTTAATTACACTCTCTCTTTGAAAGAAATAGGTTAGGTGCAAAAATTGTTTCCCAAAATTGATGAGTCACTTTTAATTCGCCTACCATCATTAAACCTTTTTTAAAAGTAAAAAATACTTTTTATAATTGATATAGAAAAACATTACAAGCAATAACACAAAATGATTTTTGCTTTGAACAAATAAGTTGAATAACTAGAAATCGGAATATATATTCCTTAATTTTTTTAAAATTCATATAAATATATCTCAATCACTTTACTAAGATGGAGAAATATATGTTGAAAATAAAACATATTCGAAGAAAAGTTAGGTCTCTTTCAGAAAAACTGAAGAAATAGAAGATAAAGCATGCTGGGAGGAAACGAACTAAAAGATTCTCCCTTTTCTACGGAAGAAAAACAAACCAAAAAAACGAAAAGACCTATCCTTCGAAACCGGTTACTTTGATCTTTAAACCGCGCACTTCACAGAAACATCGATCCCAGTGAACAGAGATATCTACAAACTCCTTTTCTAGTCTCAGGAGAACATGTACGAACAGTGGTCACACTTTCAGAAGAGGCATCAGGAAGTGGGTTACGCTTTGAAAGAAAATATCGATTTCATTCCCGCCATTACATTTTTTTTGAATTATTCCATCCTTATCAAAATTTAGTGACTAAATATTTCAGATTAACGAAAAATATGTATAAATATAAAAAATTATATACAAACCGTTGAGATCTAAACATATTTACTCAGGAATCAAAAATGCAGTTTTTTTTTTTTTTTTTTTTTTTTTTAAAGTTCGTTTTAAAATGCAGGCTTTGCTTAGATTTGAATAGCACCTCTATTTTCAAACCTTTTCTAATTATTTTTGTTATTTAAGATACACAAACGAAAAGTCCTTTTCTTATTAAACAATGGAAATAGAGTGAGAGAATCATACGGTCTTTCCTTTCTAAGGGTTAGTTATATGAAGACAAGGGCACCACCAAGTTGCTTAAACACAATTTTTTTTTTTTTTTTTTTTTGAGTATAAAGCACTTTTCTTTTTTTAAATCGATATTTTTTTTTTTTTTTTTTTTTTTTGCTCACTACACAGGGTCTTATTTCCGTCTTTATCAACTCAAAAGAAACTGCTTATGACGGAATCAGATCAGAATTTTCAGATTTTCAATCTTTGTTTAACTATTTGGAAGACTTTATCTCATTATATTTCATATGAAAGCTGATTTTACCCAATCTCTAATATAATAAATAGGCTTCCTATATACGATTATAAAGAACAACATTTACAAAGAGATGGTTGTAATTTTTTTTAATAAATGAGTTTAAAAGAAACATCAAACTGAAACCCTTTTTAACTATTTTTAGGAATTTCAGTTGAACAGATTTTAATTATTTTACATTTACAAATCTTTATCTTGTCGATTGTGTTTAATAGGTGGTAAACTTTTTTTTAAAATTACAATTAAATTACCTTCTAATTTAAACCTTTAAAGCATTTAGCATCGTATATCGTTCAACTAAAGAATAGATTTGTGATTCAGTGGTGCGAAGAAATACAAGCATTATATGAGATTATTATTTAGAAATACACAAGGGCTCTTTTTAGTAGTTTTTAAAGGCTCTGTGTGCGCTTGGGTAAGCTACTGGAGTTCTTCACTTATTTATCATAACACTAAAGATAAAAAGCTAAATCCACTACATTAAAGGAAATAATTTATCAAGTTTGATAGGAAACATTTGTTTCATTGATTTGTGAAGTATGATTTGGATCATTACAATGATTTTTCGGTGTTATTACCTTTCTTTTGCTTCAGATTGATTGCAGAAACTATCGGATTATAGAATAGTGATTTACTTCCCCACTTCTGTATTTTTTTAATGAAAATTAGTTTATTTAAACACTAGTACATTTCGATTTACTGAAACGTGGTATTTATAGTAAATAAATGAGATGAGTAATTTTTTTTAATTATAATTTCACATATATCATGGTTCATTTCCTTTTTTAATCATATGTCATAATATAAAATTTTCAGCACAGGCTTGTATAGAAGGGTCTAAAATAATGAAAATCGATATATCTCGTTTTCTACACAGGTACATTTAGTAAGATATCAATTTCCAAGTATTAACTACAAATTTGAATTAAACTTTTCATCATTATCAGAAGAAATATAAAGAAACAATTGTATATATATTTTAGAACTTTCGTGATTTTTAGGATAGAATATCTAAGCAGTTTAGTTAATTTCTGAACAGCACCAATTTATGAACTTGGAATTAGAATGGTGGCTTTTATTGTGTTCAAGTGTTTTGCATGGATCATATTGTTTTTATGTGAAGTAAAATTGTGAGAGCCTTATAAAACACCAATGGCACAGAATTAAAAGACGATTGTCTACAGACTAGGATTCTTGGCTCCAAAAGGCCAGTATGACGGTATTAAAATCTGACGTTAAAACTCAATTTCTCTATTTTCCCATTTATTGCTCTAAAGAGCTTTCTAGAATAGTTTATGTATATATATATATATATGTATATATATATATATATGTATATATATATATATATATATATATATATATATATTTAAATTCAAGTGATGCACAATGGTTTAAAACTCAAGTTAAGAATCTTTTAGATGTGCTTGAGCTTTAGATACATCAAAAGCTTTAATATCTGAACATCTGAGTTCTGTTAGTAAAATGCTTATATAAAAGATATGGCTTTTACGTGTTTCAAATAACTGTGCATGGCTTGTTGCTGCACAGGAAGCAAACTTTCCATTACGATTTTTTAAGACTAAATCTTTTCGCTTAATTCCTTCTAATCGCTTGTTGCAAAGTAGTTGTTCTACTTTTTCTTCTTTCCCCAATTGGAAAATTTGAACAATTAAATGGATCTAACAAAAGTTATAGCTAAAAAATTCTACCATATTATTCTAAAGAAAGAATAAAAGGACGATTAAGCGACGGATATAAATATTAATTTCGCATTTTGAAAAATTATTTTATTTCACTTGTTAAATTCGAAGAGGTAACTTAATTTAAAGCCCTAGAATAATTGCTTTAATGGAAAAAAAAAAATGGGAATCATTAAATAGGTAAAAAGTAATATTAAATGAACTGTACTTCTGGGTTCAAATTTTAATTTCTATATAGTCGATATTTCAGAAAATATAGTGTTACTCAATTATTTTTTATACCAAATAAAAAGTATTTGGGTATAAAATATAATGTCTTAAGTGTATAAGTATCATTATTCTAAAGCAATTATATTTTATTTTTAAAATTTAAAGATCTAATAAATTAATAAATAACGATTAAAAATTTTTTTTTTTCAAATAAATATTTTTGATAATGTCAGAAAAATTTCACCATTCTCTATAGTTAGTGTTGATTTAGAAAGGTTTTCAGGAAAATAATCTATGTTGTATATTTATTTGTTTGTGAAACACAAACATTTCACCAACTATCAATATACTATAACGAATATCCCACTGCTTTGATGACATGATTTTTAAAATCAGTTATTTGAAAAAATAATGAAGAAAAAAACTTGAATATGGCATTTAAACATTACTTATATACCTTTAAAGTACTGTTAGATACATTCAACCAATGAATATAATTATTTTAAAAAGAAAATTTAAATTCAAATGTATTTGCATCAATATTTAAATAAATATTTTAGAGACGTTGAAGATTATGAGATGTCTGCGACTGCTTCTTCAAATCACAATCTCCGAAATCCTCGTTGAAAATCCATGTGAAGGTTTTGGAGTGGCTGGTTTACCTGAGGGCGGCTGGGCAAGTCGGCGTGCGCCGGGGACGGCGTGGTAGCAATGAAAGTTGGTTATGGCATTAAGTGACACTCAATGCCTCAATGTATACCTGTATCTATACTATTTCCCTCATTTCTTCGTTTATACCTTTCTTGTTTCTTTTGTAGCTTATATTGCTCCTCAGTGAAAATCGATTACTCAGTCAAAATCAATAAGGAACAGTAAATATATAATTCAACTTCTATCATGGGTGTACCCATAGTAATTATAAAAGCATTTTGTTATCAAATTTTACATTACCCCTAGTTTGTTATCCTCTTACAAACCTGTAAGCAGCGGATATCAGAATCACGCCCCCCCTTCTTTCAAGCAAAGCAAAATACTCTTTTATTGTTTTGAGGTCATAGACGCTGCAATTTCATGATCCACTTATCAAATTTCCAACAAGCTATACTTCTCAAAACTACCTTTAACCACAACCCTTCGTCCGCCAGCTTAAAAAAACTACAAAAAACCATTTTGCTTTAACCTGCTTTTAAACATTGCTCTCCATATACTGCTTTCACCATCCTCCTTAATATGCATTTGTAAATTTCAATAGCTACAAAGTAGCCTTTACAAGCCTGCCGCCGCACAGCAGCTACTACCTGGGATCTTAATTCATTTGCTCCATGCACGCTTATACAAGCACCGCCGTATGCATTGCCTGCAAAGCTGGTAAGCCAATTCCTATAAATGAGTTGCAAATTGTTTCAAGTAGATTTTTTAAAGGGAAAAAACAACCAGACACTAGCAGATTTGATTTTACTTCCTCTTTGTTTAATTGACTAAAAAGATTGAAAATATGAAAAGAAAAAAAAATTCAAAGATGTCTGCGTGGAAATTTAAATGACTCATGGGATATTTTAGATACATTTTAAATGTGTTACTAATTCTCTCTTGGACCAAAGAAGGAAGGAAAGGTAATGCAAAGTAGGTCAAAACATTAGGATAATAATCATAAATAAAGAGTTTCAAAACTGGTACTACAGAAGTCAAAACTGATACACTTACATAACTGTTGATTGAAAATATATAAAATAGCATTTTTTAAAACATATATAATATATGGAAACAAAGAGATATATAAATTTTATATATATATATATATATATATATATATATATATATATATATATATATGCATATGTATATGTATATATATATATAATAGCAGGACGAGCGCTGCTACAGGAAAGAAATACACATACGCAAAACGCCAGCGACAAACAGCTGTTTAGCGTGGTTCTTTCTCTCTTTCAGATACCGGTGCCTCCTTCTGTAAAGAAATCCATATAGCCGTAATAACTGTTCGCATTATTTTTTTTTCTCGGAAAAAATGATAAATGAACAACGAATAGTTGTAGTACATGAAATTTGGAAAAACGCTACTTAAACTTAGAATTTATTGAAAGAGGTGTATGACAATGAATGTTTATCGTGTGGATGTGTTTTGTAGTGGCTTAAGTGTTTCCATTGGCCGAGAAGACGTTATTCACGTAAGGATGCCTTCTTCGTCAAAACGGATGACAATATCAGAACAATCCATTTGGTTCAGTCCGACCATCCAGTTTAAGTATTCATGCGTTTCGAGGACTGTAGGAATTGACAAAGTCCATACGGCTTAATTTTGTATAACAATTTGAACATGCAAGAGTGTTAACCAAAATGGTGCAAAAATTCTCATGTTTAAAACAAAGCTCTAAAAATGTGTGTATAACACTGAATGCCATTGAAATGGCCAAAACTTATTGGAAAGATAATAACGTGTGACGAATCGTGGTTTTACTCAATATCTTGGAAACAAAGCTCCAATTCATGCGCTGGAAAGAGGCAACTTCATCGATAGTCAAAAAAAAGTTCGAATGATTAAATCAAAATTTAAAACAATGATGATTGTTTGTTTCGATATTCATAGGATTGTTACCTTCATTGGTTTCTGAAGATGAAACTATTAATTAAAATTACTACCTTCATTCTCGCAGAACTCCGCGATACATAAAGGCAAAACGACCCAGATTGTGGAAGGACTGTCATAGATTTCCACCAAGGCAAGTACGCCGGCTCATTCCGCATTGTGTGTCAAAGTTTCTGGCCATTATAGCATCCTCAATGATAGACCATCCTCCTTATTAGCCGGATATTAAGCATGCGACTTTTATCTTTTTTCAATGTAGGTACATTAAAGGAACAGATTTGAGTCAGATTCTGAGCTGTGAAAACGTCCTGTGTCTCAGAAGGAGCTGATAGAAAAGACTTCAGCATTGTTTCGTAAGAGGAAGATTTGTAAAGAATTTAGCAGAGGAACAAAGGCCGAAGTCTATAAAAGGTGATAATAAGCAATATGTAAGAAAAAAATGTTTTGAATGTCGGTCTCATTTAATAGCCACATCTTATATATACATATATATATATATATATATATATATATATAACTATATAATATGTGTGTGTGTGTGTGTGCGTGTGTGTGTGTAGTATGCGTGTGTGTGTGTATATAATGTGTGCACTTGAAAATTTGTTATAAAACAAGCTAAAACTCAATAAAACTTAAAATCTTTTTAGACGGAAATGTATATGCAAAATTTATTAATTTCGTAAGTAAAATTAATTTCGTAAAAGTATAATTATATATACTACTATTTAGATTCGACTTTTAATAAAATGTACAGTTCGTCAAATCTAACTCGTTAATTATCAGATATTGATCTCGGATTGAATCTACTTGATTATTTGATGGCTGTTTAAAGAATATATATGTGTACAGAATCTTTTATCACTGTCAGTAATTACATTCTTTATTTTGTATCGCCAGAGAACGCTAGAAGTAATATGTAGTTATATATATATATATATATATATATATATATATATCCATGTCAATAAGAAATGGAAATGATCAATCGTGTCTGTAACAATTAAAAATTTTAAAGAAGCTTATAGATTTTCCATATATTATTTACTAGTTGCAGTTTTTCAATATGTTTTCCTTGTCCCACCATTTATTCTTGTTAACGCATTTCAATTTCTTGTTAACACGTTCAATTCAAAATTCTTTTTCAGTTTAATACCTGCCATCTAAGGGGCTCAGCTTTCCTTCAAAATTTTCTGTACTGATGTTGGCTCAAGGTTATTCTGGTTACATTGCAGAAATATAGATCAGTGCGATTTGGTTATTTCACATATGTCCATTTGCAATGGCGCTGATTGATGCTACTCAGTTTAAATGTATTTGTTTATGTGTCAATCGTTTCGCGCGACTAACGGTCATACCAAAAGATACTAATTAACTTAAAAAGAAGAAACCACAATCTTCTGAATAACGGAAATAATTGCGATGAATAAATATGAAACATTGTATTTATAACTTTTTCAAACATTCTGGATAAATCTGATTTTGTTTACTATTAATCACATCACAGAAGCTTTCGAAAAATATTTTAGTCACAATATAATATTAATTACATACACATTACTTTATATATTCCTGAAGAGGAAAAGAACCTTATATGTAAGGGGATGATCCAATATTTACATCTTTTAAAGCACTACTATATATACTGTATAACATTGGTTGCATTAAAACAGTACAACATTTTACTGATATTCTTTTATTGTCAAAATCTTGTGTTCATGCAAGATAATAAAATGATATTATTGTATTGAGATAACCCCATTAGAAAAGTGTTATAATATTTGCTTATGAAGCTCATTATAAGCGCTTTGCTTCTTTTCTTAAAGAAAACAAATTTTTTATTCATTTAACATTTGTAAATGTTTGATTTATAATCAAAGTATATGAAAAGAAAATTATCCACACATATGTGAGATTAAAATAATATATTCAGTGTGATACAAGATTTATAAATCATAAAGTAACCTGATATGAATGAAAATGACTTAACCTTCGTGACAAAAATAATATTGTAAAGTTTAACAACGTAATTTCTCCAACTGAAATATCAATAAGAGAAGATAAAATATATGGTACATTTAAATGAAGCTAACGTAGTTTTGAGTAGTGTAAATTATCATTTGGGGTTTCTAATCAGAGTTTAATTTTATTCATATGTCTGATTATATAATTCTATTCTGCAAAATTCCACTATTTTTTTAAAAAGATGAAGTTCTTTATACCTTGAAGTTTAAAATCTGATGAAATCTTTTGAAGATATAAATATTGAACATTTCATTCAATTAATATAAATGCTGCTGTTTGCATTCCTCAATGCATTTAATTTTTTGAACAACACATCTACCTTTTCTTTCTTGTAAAATTCATTTTATTTTCAAATGGTTACATTTTTTAATTTTAATGTATATTTTATCATTCACACACACACACTCAAAACATAAGTGATTTCAATCATTTCTTATTTCTACTTCTGTTTGATGCTAGAATATTTAAATATATTAGAGTAGTATTCTGTCACTATTCGGTTTTTGAATTAGACTATGAAATGAGATTTTCCTGAAAGTTTAAACCTTCAATCTGATATCCACAACTAAAAAAAATATACTAATTTGTTCTTTTGTTGACGTTGTTATCACACAATGTTTTCCATTCAAAATTGTCTAACCAAATAAATATATGTGTATGGTCAATATGTTTATTATATAGGAACAATTTCTTTTATTCAACAGCAGGGGTTTCTAATTTCCTGATTACTAAACTTATTTTGTGT
>BMAW01014191.1:285691-319479 GCA_019974015.1 Nephila pilipes
TTTAGCAATGAAGAACGTATAACATCATCTGAAGTCAAAATGCTAATTAGCTAATCTTTGTTATTGAAAGTCTGTACATGTTCACAGAAATAAAATTTAATATTCCCATTCCATTAATAAAATAATATTTTAAAATAATTCCTGAAAAGAAATAAGCGAGAGGAAACAATTGTTCTTATTCAATGCAAGATTAAAATTATGTAAATTTTACATATGTATCTTCATATTTCCTTCACAACGATTGAATGATTTTTCTAATATAACAAATGTTAATGTGGTGAAAAATTGTATTAAAAGTGGTAATGATATATTATTGCACTGCAGGAAAAACATTGTACAAAACCGAAACAAAAATAACATTGTTTACAGATACTGAAGCACACAATTTTTGAATAATTTAATTTCTTTAATCAATAACATGTTTAAAATACTTCTTTATCGATGCACTTAATTAAAATAAATTATTTAACGTTTTTTATTGATACAGATAAGTATAACAGTTAATATTTTTTACATGAAAACACTTATTACAGATGCCATGGGTGTGGTTTCAATTTTTCACTGGAATGGTATTTGAAAAATGATATTCATACTAGCCCAAATCTACACCACATTTTTCTATAATAAAAAACATTTAAAACAAATATAACGGTTTTTCTAATTAACTTGAGATAATTTCTACATCCTATAATTTTTTAAAAGTTAATATTTTCCAAATATTTTCCTATCGAGGTCGACAAATATAGAAAATATTTTATCTGCCCCTTTTGAATCAATTGCCTTAAATCGTTTTGAAGTGAGCAAAGACAACATAACTGCACCACACTTCAGGGAGTTCTGTTCTGATCACAATACATATTTTCTCCTTTAGGTGCAAATATAGGGAAAAGAAAAAAGTCACAAAAGAGAGCGATAGGTTTTAGGAACTCTCCTTATTTGTATTTTTTTAAGTACATATATGACGACTACAATTATCAGATGCCATTGTTTAGAAAATAATTAACCCCAAAACTCAGAAAAAGTGAAGAAGAAATTGAATGACAGTTATTACACTATTAAAGATATAGTATATATTTTGAATTAATAGAGATTAGAGTCCATGTACTAATTTATCAAAATGTGATCTTATTTTCTGAAGAACAATATTAATGCGCACACAACACAAGTATATGATAGTTGTGCATTAATCTTGAAAAAAAAAATTAATCATCGAAATTACAACAGGTTAGAAAATTTAAACATTTTTTTTTTTAAAAAGTTTTATTTAAATATAAATACAGTTAAACAAGTATTATTTCGCATGATTTTATTTCTGGTAAATATCTCTCCTCCCGCTGTAATTCAACATCACTTGAACTGCTAGATAATTCTCTAATGATTTCAATTCTTCACTAAAGGCTTTTAGTTTCAACTTAACACATTTATTATAGTAGAAGTTCAATCCTTAAAATGGATATCGTCCGGAGTTCACTGGAGGCACTATGAGATCCATTTTCATAATTACTTAACAAAACATTTTAAATAATGTCTGAAAATAGACCTAAACTAGTTGTTGATTCAAAACTACTCGCAACTTTAGTTGGCCTGGTCGGTATTCTCCAATATGTCACTTGTAAGATAACACGCCCAACAATTACTTAGAATCTACGCGTGCAGAAATTTCAGATTAAAGATACATCAAACATCAGTATATATTTTAAATAAGTAATTAAAAATGATTTAAATTTAACATGCGTTTTTTCAGTCCAAAAATTGCAATATGTTATAAACTGTGCATTCTAAAAAATTCAGTTATTTGTATGTTTACTTTTCAAAGTAAATATCAGAATGTTTACTCGAAGGTTATAAACAGAAATTAATGTTATCTGTAATTGTTGATTGTTATTAATAGAATATTCTTTTTTATCCGAGAGGTTCCAGATCATGTGTCTCAATATATTCAACCATGTATTTAAGGTTTGAAAATATTATGTTTAAAGAAACTAAATCTTAAATTACTATATTTTAAAAATGACACATAATCACCAGATAAAGCATTTTTATGATGGTTGTTTGCATAAAGTTCCTTTTACATTCTTTATCTGAGAAAGGTTAGATGATTTAGTGGACAGAACTGCTAACGTCAAACACAGATAAGTTTCAATTAAACTGTTATCGCAAATTTATTGTTCTATACAATTTTTCCTTAAATCACATGAAACTTATACCTAATACATTAACGTTACTACCCTGATGTTTTAATCCAACATGTTTCCCCGTCATTTACTTATTTGACATTTAATCGTATTAAATAGAAATCGTAATTAGGTGAAAGGGTTGTGTTTAAGTATATGCCCAAACATGATGGAACTCATTGATTACAGGAACATTCTTTCTTCTACGTCTCGTTGCATTGCGCCGAGAACAACAATGAATTAGATTTGTAATAGCTACGTATTGTCCATTTAATTACAACCCTGTTAGAGTCATAATTAACCACTAATTACTGTTATGCGTTTGTCACGACGTTGACAGTTTGGTGTAACTTATTTCTTCTTGGGACCGATAACTTTGTATTGTCTAAGTTTATGTTTAATTGGTCAACAACAGGAAAGCTTCAAACAGATCCAATCAATCAGTAAAATTCACTTGTTGTACAGTTTGTGGTTTGTTATATCCTTCAGTACAAAATAAACAAGAACCATAAAGACAATTAGTTTCTTCCTTCGAATGTTTAGTTTAAAGATACATGATAACCTAAGCACAAGTTCTACAAAAAACAATAAACATTTTCACGATGATATATTTACGTTAAGAGAGAAATGAATTACGTTTGAAATCATTGATGTTTAAAGCTATAGGCTGAGTAGACAAACGCAAATTGATTAGATACAGACTATTATTGAAAAAAAAAGAGAGAACTTATTTCTGTGAAACTGGTCATTGTTATTTTCAACACGAAGCATTTTACCTTTCTGACAGAAAGCGCCTAAACGTCTTCTAGAGCGATATTAGCTATATCTCTGATGAACATAAAGCTCCATTTTAACAGCACGACGTAAATATACCTTGAAACTGTTACAGTGTATGTAGAAAGAATTCAGGGCTTCACAAGAAGGAACCCCAATTTCATTCCCTCACGACTACATCCTGAAATGAGTCACAGTAGTGGGATTTACCCGACCCTTTTTCAGATTCACTGCTTCATCCCCAATAGATGAATAGAGGGAGGCATCAAGAATGATTTTCAATCGGTGATGGGAAGGTGATAACCATGGGAGAGGAAATGGTCGTAGGTAAAATTAAACCCGAATTAGCCTCCCCTTTTCCTAAAATGTTCTATTCACTCTAAAAGAAATGAGCTGAAAAGTACTCATGAATGGAGTAGATTGTTAAATGAATATATTTTCTACTTGAAAATTTTAGTCAAGAGGAAATATTTATTCATTTTGTATTAAATAAATGTAATTCACAACTTCTTGAAATAACTACTACCATTAACTAACGATAATGAATATTGATTGAGAAATAAAACAAGTGAATTCCGGTAATTCAAGAGAAATAAAATGTATGTCTAAAAAAAATAATTTTGTTTTTTTTATTTTTTTATTTTTCTTATAAATCTTTTTTCTGAAATCTTGCTCAACTATTTTTAAATTTATTTTCTTAGAAGAAGTAAGAGGCCGACTTTGGTTCCTAAGAGTTACATCTGAACTCAGAGACCGATGTTGTTTCCTTCAGATAGTAGTTCGAGTCCTGAATAAACAGCATATGCCATGCTTGGAAGAATTGCGCACATTAAAATTATCACGGACTTCAGGTCCCATTCCATTGCTAATGTGGAAGTTTGAAAATTGTAGTGCCAGTCAGATATCTGTCATTTGACCGAGATTAAAATTACAAGATCTCACGCAATATCTCTCGAGTTCTTCTAAATGCGACGTTAAACAATCAATTAATCTATAGAAAATTAGAATAAATGTTTAGAATATATTAAGTGACATGGAAAACTAGAAAAACTTAGTAATATTATTTTCTCGCACAACTGTCAGAAAACAATAACTTAATAAACAATCCAATGTATAAGGTTTAACTATGTAACCATTAGTTTATACATGAGAAATTTTATTTTTTCATGAAAGTACTAAACATGTAAAGTTACAATCAAAGAGAGGTTGGAATATATTTTTCACAAAAATTCTTTTTTTACTAGAAAAATTGTTACATGTTCATGAATAAAATAAAATATAGACAGAAATACTATACATAAAAAACAAAACACAAGAAAATAATAAATTACGATGAGAAAGTTAGAAGGATTTCAGATTTTGTCTTGCTATTTAACAGGACAAGTTTATGCAAGAACAGTACGATGTTCAATATCTTTTCAATTTTCTTATAGCAAATCTGCTTAATCAGCCATCATCTCATTCACTTTGATAAATCAACTCAGACTGTTTTATCAACAATGTAGAGAGTTTAATTTAATTTTTTATTTCATTAAAAAGTATGTTTTTGCATTAAACATTTATGATAAATATACATTATAAATAATGTATTTTTAATTGAATAATATATATATATATATCAATGATATATGGTAGTTTATATAAATGTTAAAATTGTATTTTGAATTTTGAAATTATTAAGTTATCTTTTTTACATTAGGTTCAAATACTAACTCATAGAAAATGGAAACACAACAGAATTTATCTTTTTGATTTTAAGCAGCATTTCATAAAACAGAGGATAAAATTATTTAAAACGTTATTTAACACCTCGCATAGGCAGCAAAATAAACAATCTCTTCACCTGGATTGAAATATTCTCTGTCATACTTTTTCTACTGTTTACTTGATTTAACTAGATAGTGGAAGAGAGTCAACACGCTTATCACTTTCTGTTTAAATTAAAAAATTGATGTGTATTTAATTCTCAAACGAGCTTCGATTTACAGGTACTGTTAAGCAAAGTTTAATTTAAAACAAGTTAATTAACATATATGACACTTATTTGCTTTAAGTGTATGAAAATGTTATGACTGAATAAAACAACACTAGAATCCTCGATTAATTGTAATAGATTTAAATTAATAAAGGCATAATCAATTTTAAGACTTAAGTATTGAATTTTAAAAGAAAAATCTTTCATACACTATTTGCAGAAATATCTTTCATACAATATTTACAAGGTTTCTATTAAGAGTAATGGAAACATATTCCTAAAGCGCGAAAGTTAACTGTTAGCTTTGAAACATTGTAGTCTTCAAAAATTTTCAGATATTAGAATAGAAAACCCGTAACCCTTTTAGATCAGATTTAAATCAGAATGGAGTTTGAAAGTGGATTTAAAATAATAAATTACCGTTTTCTATATGTTTGTTTGAAAAGAAAAACTTTCTTCTAAAATATGAAGATTTTCTTGTTATCATCAGTCACCTAAGCGGAGAGGACTTTCTTCGTTATCTTCTCAATTACCAGAAGTTCAAAGTATGAAAGACGTAAATAGTTTTCAACAGCAGAAATCTAGAAAGGAGACACATCTTTGGAACTGTCGACAACAATTCCTTTGAAGCAGTTCGCAAACAATCGTTTTTGCATTTATAAGTTTTCCGTAACACAGAAAGCGACAGCTCTGACGTTAATTGCTGTTTTTGAACTACTTCAGCTTACTACAAAAGTTTCCAGGAATAAATTTCCAGGGATGATCTCAGTCCGGTGTTTTTCAAACAACTATCACTTAGAGAATATTATGGGGCCTGGAAAAAAAAATGGAATCGTTAATTGCTATTGAATTCGAGCTCGCAGTAAATCACCCAACCTGACTTCTCAAGTAATCTGTTTCTACAACTGTTGCTTGATGTCAACACTTCAAGAAGCTCCAAATACGATTAGTTCCAGAAGTTGCCACTTTTGGCTGCAGCTACTGTTCATTTTCTGTGTCCCATTCCGTCAGAATGTTTCTTCACCCCCCCTTCCCCCATTCAGTCCTAGGTAGTTTGAGAACTTCGACGATGCTGTGGTATTTGGCAACTACAGTTTTGCTTTATCACGTTTTTTCATCTTTGAAGATGGGAAGTGTAGATTAAAAAAACCATTTGCAATTCAGGCGACGACACTCACATCGTTTAATTCTTTCAAAGTTGAGACAAAAAGGTTATTTTTAGTAGATGTCATCTTGCGTAAAGCATATCGCCTCGTTTGACCTACACAGGAACAGACCATAAAATGAAAATCATGCATACTAAATGACTTGACGAAAGATGATTATTATTCGCTTTAAATCAGCAGAACATCAGAGTTTTATAAAGTAATTGACAAAAATTTTTATGCATTTTCCAAAAACATTTAAGTTTTGTTATTCATCTGGTTTTTGGTTACAAGGTAGCAAACTTGTTAACAACAGAAGAATTATCCAATTTTCTCTAATTATGATATTTTATTAAGAACACAAAAATTTATATCATAAACAGAAAAAGACAAATTAATATTAGAAGATTAAGAGGATTATGTCTTCAGTTTTTGAATAATAATGGAATACTTTTCAGTTAAGAAAGGGAAATAAAAGAAAAAGGAAGCACAATGGAATGATTTAAAAGAAAATTTGTTAAGGTACATTTCAAATGAATATAAGTAAACCAAAAGAGCGATACAGATATAAAGAAAAAAAGGTTCACGATTAAATCAACGTTCTTCTAGTTACAAATATAGAAACTTAATTTCTTATTAATAGAAATAAAACAAAAGTTGTCCCGAGAATTTTGATTTTAAAGCAAATAACGTCATATTTAAAAAATGATTTAAATAAACATGTCTTCAAATTTTAAAGAAATGCTTGGTTTTATGATTAAAATTAAGTTATATAAACATTTGTAGCAAAAAAAGGGGTCTATAAGTAGAAAGTATTAAGTTCTTTATAAATAGAAAAAAAAAAGTTTTGAAACTATTACATCATTCAATTTATTAATTTTTGTTGTAGTCCATTGGCCAACAACTTTTAGAATTTTATGTAAATCAAGAAATAATTTTTAAACTATGATTTATTTTGGAGGAAAAAAAAAGAACAGTAAGTTTGGGGTATGAAGAAAATTTATTACACAGCTCAGAAATTGAGATAATTTGACATGCCCTTGTATTTTTTTTTTTTTTTTTTTTTTGACCAAATTCTGACAAACAGTAGAAAATTTACCTTTTCCATTATATAAAACTATTATTGAAAAAAAAAAATTGTTCGTGTGGGATATGAAATGATATTTTCGATAATTTTAAAGATTTTGAATTAATACTGGTTTAATGCTTTTATGTGCTATTTTTCGAACTGAATTTCCTTCGAGAACACGCGCTTTCAATTAAATAATTTTAATTTAATCGAATACTTTTTTGTGTACGTAATTGATATTATAAAAAATATAGTAACATTTATTTACCAATATCTTCGAACTTTGCTTAAAGTATAACTCGATGCTCTCTAATAACGTTCAATTATTTCTGTTACAGCAATTTATTTTATTTCATATAAAACCTAAATTTCCCTTTACAATGTATACTATTTAAGATGAATAATATTTTCTTTGTCCTACAACTTTACTAAATTAGATTTCATTAACGTTTGAATAGTGACGCACAAAATAAAAAGTACGCAAACACCATTCCGTTAAACAATTCTATCCGATTCAGAAGCAAAAGGAAGCTCACCTTTACGGCACTTGTAAATGGTGGTGCGATTCCCATTTCCATTTATTCACCGATTAGTGCTTTTCGTTTTTATCAACTCCAGCGACTCACTAATCCGTGCTTGAAGCGCTTCCCACGCAAAAAGGGAAAGGTGGCGTGAGGCTTTCAACCGCACCATATGGTCAAAATTCAAAGAGGGTCATCGCAAATGACTGATAGACCGATGGTAAATAGCCGAGAATAGAACCTCCAATGCACTTTATAGCCACTCCGCACGCCACGACGTACATTCAGTCTAGATTGCCCTATGCTCTATCCCCATTTCTATGGTTGGAGAGGTCGTATCTTATCACCCGATGTGTTTTTCCAGCCCTTATTGTAAAAACGCTGCTCTGTTATTATTTTTTTTAAAAGGGGAGATTTTGTTGTTTGAATTGAGGAGAGGTGCAGATGCGATGAGCTGTAAGATGAGAAAGGACCATTATATGTCTTTTTTTTTGTTGGTCTACTTGCATTTGCAGCCAGACTTTAAATGCCTTTACGCTTTGTGGTTCCAAGAATAGTATTTAACGCTGAAAGCGATACGTGGTGTTTAATCATGCAATGCGTAATCTTAATTGTGAAACAGCCAATTGAAATTCGGTTAATTGCGCAGTTAGGAAAAGAAAGTACGACGCAGCAAACTGATTTTTAAATGTAATTTTATTAATGCACTACTGATGCGTAAAAATTAAACAGCTATTTTAAATAAGATATAGTTTCGAAAATAAAGGTTAATCGCTATGAAATTAAATAAAACTTGCATTGTATTTTAATGAAATTACAGACAATTATTCTCAGAGGAATTAAATAAATATGTTCAAATATTTAAGTTGTATAGTTTAATATGTATAAATACTAGTAGTTTAAAAACTATATTTTACAATGAAAATATCAATAAACTATTATTATTAATTTACTTCGTGAGATCTGATATGATAAATTAAACTGTAATGAATATAAAATATTGTTTCGATGTGATAGCAGGAATAATCAATGTTTAAAAAAAAAAAAAACCTTTATAATGTTTCTTTGAAAGATGTAGTTCTTTACTTCCTATGAATTTTTAATCAAATCTATAAAAAATCATTTATTTTTAATGCATTCAGTTAATATTATTTTTGTTATTTTAGAAGCAGCTCTGTGAAGAGATTCGAGCAATAGGATAAGTAATCTTTCTAAGAGATATTAATAATATTATTTTGTTGGGAAATAGAAACTAGGATTCTAGGTTTATTATTTTTTGTATTTATCGCCGGCTTAAAAATGCACTTTAAAAAAACATCTCGTATTTTTTAAAAGTTGTAGAATAAGCTGAGAAGCTGAATTATTAAAATCTTATGGATTTGATATTAAAAAATTCTTATTATTATTGAAGAATTCTTTGGAACACGGAAGAAAAAAAAATTAGTGATTTTTCAATTTTCAGTTTTCAACTCAATTTACTATTTCTCATAATTATATAATAGCCACTATTTTTATTGGTTTTTTTTTAAATCAATACGATAAATTAATTTAAGAATTCTTGCTAAATATGAATCTCTCTTAGTTTCGCTTTTGGACCTCTATTTCTGGAAATAAGAATATTTAATTTTTTATTAAAATGAAACAAAGATATTCAATTTTTATCCGTGTTCCGAAGAAAAAAACTATCTATTACCCAGGTTTTAGTTTGCTTAAGGCTAGAAACTTGCATCATATTTTTGAGCTCATTCTTTATATGGTTAAAGTATATTATGGGCAAGGCGTATTTGTGGGGAACAAACATTAAATTAAATCTTACAAGAACTCTTTGAAGTTTCTGAGATTAATAAAATTGTACTAATTTCATTTTTCGCACTCTTTTACACATTTTTTTTTTAAAAGTTCTCTTTTTATCGATAGGGCAACCGTCCACTTATTTAAGTCGAATGTTTTTAACAATAGCTAAATATATTCATCGCGTTTAGGTTTTACACATGAAAAGAACATACATTATTAAATAAAGTAAGTAGAATTCTTCAAGCAAATAGACTAAGAAGGTATTTCAACGCATATGAAATTAATAAAAATGCATTGAATTGATTGTTCATCAGAAGTATTTATCCGCATGGTAAATAACCTCTTTGAATGAGAAATGTATTTCGCTAAGTCTTCATTTATCACTGAATAGCTTGGAGGGATACATCATCTGTGAAACTTAATGACATTACAAGTGTTATTCTGTTTGAAGAAAGTTGAAAGCTTCAGCAGATCAATTGAAAGTAATGAAATAGAAAAGAGAAATACGTTAAATTGTATTTGCATGAAATTTATTCTCTGTAATATTCAATGCAAGCTCCTGATCCGTAATAGATAAATACATAAAAATAACGAATCATGTTTCGAAAACAGCGAACTATCTATAATTGCATTTCTACAGAAGATTGTTATAACATTACTCACACTGAATACGTGACATGTACCCAAAAACAGTCTTACTGAGGTATGTAAATAAGTTTATAAATCGGGGGAGGGGGATTTTAATATTAATTCGAAATCGTGAATTCCATACCATTGTTTGCAGTTTTATCTGACACGATTTAAAAAAAAAACACTACATAAACTTCCACACGTTCTGTGGCTGCATACAATAAAAAACCTACAATTGACAACTAAATTACCCATTCGATTTACAAAGCCACACGCGCTATGCTTTGATGATTGTTATTTTGTTTAGGAAAACACCCAGAGGTTCAGTCGTGAGGCACAGTATAGATAAGGCGTATCTCCTACTGAATAATTTCGTTTAAATTGGATGGTAGCGACTATTAATTTCAATGCGAAAGAAAACACGTTAAGTAATAAACTGAATTGACGTTTTCCCTTCCTTTCAGTGATGTATTTAGGAAGCGTGTGTGCGAACTGTTTCTTTCTTATCATCTTTTATCAGGTTTGCGAATGATTCATCGGTATTCTGACCAAATGATAGGTGGAGATGCAAAGCGTTTAATGATTTAAAACGAATTGGAGAGGAAACTTCAGGGGAAAGTTAAATCGACTCCCCCTTCCGTCTTAACCACTTTATCAATGAAACTTCTGTATCATAGATGCAGGAGATTGAAAGTTTGACTACTCGAAAATAAAAGACACAAAAAGCTTGAAAATAAAATTATATCAGTTGTGTGTGTGTACAGATGGGTGAGGCTAGAGTCAATATGCGATGATTTATTCGTTCTTTGTTTTATGAAATTAGAAAAGGGAATGTGCTAAGCACAGCAATTTTCTAATTATTTAAACTTTTCTTTTTATTGAGGGAAATTAAAATGAAAATATTTTATAACGAAAATAATTTCACATGCCATTAACATTAATATAATCTTTTTATTGTAAGATATAAATTTCTCAAGGCACTGCGTCATTTTAAAATTATTTTAAACAATGGAAAGTCTTTATATATTAAATAACAATAGTTTTAGTTACACAACTCAGTATAGTCTCTTATGAATGTTTTATTTCAATAAAGCTGTGAATTTCAACAATGCAAAAAGAAAGCGCACATAAAATCATGTACATTGCGAAAAATGAATTGTAGGTTTGAAAAGAAATCTGCTGCATCCAACTATTTCGCTTAATATTGTCATAAATGCTGTTTATATTTCCTGTATAAACAAATAAACTTAATCAGGTACATTTTTATCTACTTTTTCAGAAAAAAAAAAAAAAGAATGGATTATTTTAAGCCATATTGAAAATGGACCGTTTCATTTACAGCAGCTTTTTGAAATGAAATAATATTTTGGACGTAAGTACAATGTAAAACCTTTCAAATACATTGTTTTCATTTATATTTTCGCAAACTCACTGAAGCCAATCTAATTCAATTTTGCAAACTTGTTTCATGCTTTTGCAATTCTTCAACTTTTAGGACTTTCTGGTATTATATCATTTGTTTGGCTATGACGTCATGAAGATGAAGTTTACACCATCTTATCATAATGTTTACAATGCATTGATCTCATCAATACCATCAAAAACTCACTGAAACCTATCCAATTCAGTAAAAATTGTAATTTTTACTCCCTACAGGTATTATATCATTTGTAAGGTTATGACGCACAAGAAGATGAAATTTACAACTTTGTTACATAATATTTGGAATCTAGAAGCTGTATACGTAGAAAAGATTCTTTCATTCTCAAAATCATTCGATTCCAGCACACAAAGATTGAAACCTTTTTACACCTATAAGTCTTCGAATGTGGTTGAAGCGAGTGCTTGAATGGGAATATCACACTCATCGCAAATATATATTTCCAAATTTTTAGAAGTTTTAAGTAAGGCTATGGTTTAGCCGAAACATGTGTTTAAGGTGCCCGGATATTTCTCAAAACGTCTAAGATAATTTTTATGTTTTATAAAAAGAAATTGTGGTACTGACTATATTTGTGCTATTTTCTGGTAGACAGTAACACCAGACAACAGTAACATAACATCGCTGTTGTTACAGGTCGGATACTGCATACATTTAATATTTCTAAGTTATAGTATTATTTTTGACAAATTGAATTGTGAATACTATTTATATATACATATTTAATATTAATCCAATATACAAATATATTTATAAACATAATTCATTAATAATTAATTATTTCACAGAAAGTCAAAATAATATTATTAATTTAGTTTTGGTACATTTAATTAAATGTATACAACTAATTTATGCAAATTGATAAAAGTTATTAATGATTAATTGTATCCAATTAAAATGTTCTTGATTTTAATAATGTTAGTACATTAATTGTTATTCCTAATTAAAACTGGATATCCCTTCTTCCAAATATATCATTGGATATTCCCCCTACAGTGAGAGAGTATGAGTGGTAATAACTAATTTATATGCGTAACTGTTTTGTCATATAATGTTCGAAAGAAATAACGAAGTGAGTTCGTATACAAAAAGTCAGAACATTTCTTTGAAAACTAATCAGAAAATTTTTCAAAACTTAAAGCGGATCCAGCTCCGGCCAGAGACTTTGGGTAATGCATTGAGAAATTATTTTTGAACTTTACCTGCAAATCATCAACAAAAAGTGCTTAAATGACAAATTGAAAAATTCAAAAACTGTTCATAGCATTCGCTTGTTCAAATGAAATTTTTTCAGTAGCAGCAATTCTTAAAAATGCGCACAAATTGCTACTAAAGTATCTATGAAAATGTAATACAAAAACCATTTTTTTTTAAAAATGTTTCGACGGAAAGTCATCCTTTCTTGTACCATTTTTGATACTACGTTTTTCAGTGCTTATGTATAATCCAATTTCACGGAAATTTTCTTTTAGAAACATTGTAAATACTTTTTGTCATTTCATTCATTTCTGTTGAAACACAACGACTAGATTAAATTATCATTTTTAATTACACTCTCTCTTTGAAAGAAATAGAGTTGAGTTACCCAAAAATTGTTTCAATTTAAAATTGATGAGGTGCTTTTAATTCGCCTACCATCATTAAACCTTTTAAAAAGTAAAAAATACTTTTATAGTGATATAGAAAAACATTGCAAAGTATTAATAACACAAAATGATTTTTTGCTTGTTTTTCTCCAAATAAGTTGAATAACTAGAAATCGGAATATATATTCCTTAATTTTTTTTAAAATTCATATAAAATATATCTCGAGTCACTTTACTAAGATGGAGAAATATATGTTACGAAAATAAAACATATTCGAAAAAGTTAGGTCTCTTTCAGAAAAAAACTGAAGGAAATAAGCCAAGATAAAGCATGTTTGGGAGGAAACGAACTAAAAAGATTCTCCCTTTACTACGGAAAGAAAAACAAACCAAAAAAACGAAGAAAGACCTATCCTTCGAGAAACCGGTGCTTTGATCTTTAAGCTTCGCACTTCTGAAAACATCGATCCCAGTGAACGAGATATCTACAAACTCCTTTTCTGGTCTCAGGAGAACAGCAATGTACGAACTTGATGGTCACACTTTTCAGAAAGAGGCATCAGAAGTGAGTTACGCTTTGAAAGAAAATATCCCGATTTCATTCCGCCATTACATTTTTTTATTGAATTATTCCATCATATCAAAAATTTAGTGACTTTAAATATTTCAGATTAACTTAAAATATGTATAAATATAAAGAATTATATACAAACGTTGAGATCTAAACATATTTAAGGCCTCAAGGAATCAAAAATGCGAGTTTTTTTTTTTTTTTTTTTTTTTAAAGTTCGTTTTAAAATGCGAGCTTTTGCTTAGATTTGAACAGAACCCTCTATTTTCAAGCCTTTTTCTAAGTATTTTGTTATTTAAGATACACAAACGAAAAAGTCCTTTTCTTATTAAGCTTAATGAAACAAGTGAGAATCATACATTGCTCTTTCCTTTCTAAGGGTTAGTTATATGAAGGCAAGGGCACCACCAAGGATTGCTTAAACACAATTTTTTGAGTATAAAGCACTTTTCTTTTTAAATCGATATTTTTTTTTTTTTTTTTTTTTTTTTGCTCACAACACAGGGTCTTATTTCCGTCTTTATCAACTCATAAAGAAACTGCTTATGACTTGGAATCGAATCCAGAATTTTCCGAATTTTTCAATCTTTTGTTCCAACTGTTGGGGAAGACTTCCTCTCATTAAGCTGTATGAAGAAAGCTAGAATTTTTACCCAATCTCTAATATAATAAATAGAGCTTCTATATACGATTATAAAGAACAACTTGTTACAAAGAATTAGTTGTAATTTTTAACAAGTAGTTTAAAAAGAAACATCAAACTGAAACCCTTTTTAACTATTTTAGGGAGTTCAGTTGAACAGATTTTGTTATTTTTTTACATTTACAATCTTTATCGTGTCGATTGTGTTTAATAGGTGGTAGAGCTTTTTAAAGTGCAATTAGATACGCTTCGTTGAGCCTTTAAAGCATTTATCGTATATGCGTTCAACTAAAGAATAGATTTGTGATTCAGTAAGTGCGAAGAAATACAATAGAGCATTATATGAGATTATTATTTAGAAATACACAAAGGGCTCTTTTGTTAGTTTTTAAAGGCTCTGTGCGCTTGGGTAAGCTGCTGAGTTCTTCATATTTATCATAACACTAAAGATAAAAGCTAAATCCGCCATTAAAGAAATAATTTATCAAGTTTGACGGAAACATTTGTTTTCATTGATTTGTGAAGTATGATTTGGATCATTACAATGATTTTTCCGGTGTTATTACCTTTCTTTGCTTCAGGTGATTGCAGAAACTATCGGATTATGAAATAAGTGATTGCTTCCCTTATAGCCATTTTTTTTAATGAAAATTAGTTTTATTTAAGCTTTTAAATACATTTCAAATTTTTCGACAGTAATTATTTATTTTAGTAAACTAAATGAAATTGAGATGAAATTATTTTTAATTATAATTTCACATATATCATGGACTGTTTCTTTTAATCATATGTCATAATATAAAATTTTTCAGCACGAATATTTGTATAGAAGGGTCTAAATAATGAAAAATCGATATCTCGTTCCTACACTGAGTACATTTAGTAAGATATCAATTTCTGGTATTAACTTCTAAATTTGAATTAAACTTTCATCATTATCAGAAGAAATATAAGAAACAATTGTATATATATTTTAGAACTTTTCGTGATTTTAAGTTAGAATATCTAAGCAGTTTAGTTAATTTATCCTGAACATATAATTTATGAACTTGGAATTAGAATGAGCTTTTATTGTATTCAAGTATTTTTTGCACGTAAGTCATATTGTTTTTATGTAAATAAAAAATTGTCGCGAAACCCGCAAACACCAATGGCACAGAGGTAAAACGATTGTCTACAGAACTAGAGATTCTTGGCTCAAAACCCAGTGCTGACAGTATTAAAATCGACGTTAAAATGTTCTCTATTTTCCATTGTACTTTCTAAAACTTTCTAGAATAGTTTATATATATATATATATATATATATATATATATATATATATATATATTTAGAATTCAAGTGATGCACAATAAGTTTAAAACTCAAGATAAATCTTTAGATATTATGACTTTAGAATACATCAACTGTATCTGTGAAACATCACCGATTCGTGTAAAATACTTATATAAAAAATGTAACTTCCCCGTGTTTTAAATATTTTTATGCATAGCTTGTTACTGCACAAAAACCTCAAACTTTCCCATTCTTTTTACGATTTTTAAGATAATCTTTCGCTTAATTCCTTCTAATCGCTTGTTGCAAGTAATTGTTCTACTTTTTCTTCTTTCCCCAATTGGAAAATTTTTGGGCAATTAAAATGGATCCTAACAAAAAGAAGTTATAGCTAAAAAATTCCACCATATTATTCTAAAGAAAGAACAAAAGGACGATTAAGCGACGGATATAAGTATTGAATTTCGCATTTGAAAAATTGTTTATTTCACTTGTTAAATTCGAAGGAAGTAAACTTAATTTAAAAGCCTGAAATAATTGCTTGCTTTAATGGAAAAAAAAATGGAATCGTGAAATGGTAAAAATTAATATTTAAATGAACTGTATACAAGGTTCAAATTTTAATTCTATATAGTCATGATATTTCGAAAATATGAGTGTTACTCTAAGTATTTTTTATACCAAATGCTTAAAAGTATTTGGTATAAAAATACTTATTAGTAATGTGCTTAGTAACATAAGTATCATTAATTCTAAAAGCAATTATAATTTTATTTTTAAAATTTAAAGATCTAATAAATTAATAAATAACGATTAAAAATTTTTTTTTTTTTCAAATAAATATTTTTGATGATAATGTCAGAAAAATTTCTTAAATTCTCTATGGTTAATTGGTGATTTAGAAAGGTTTTTTTCAAGGAAAATAGCTAATCTATGTTGTAGATCAATTATTTGTTGTGAAACACAAACATTTCTCAGCTATCAATATACTATAACGAATATCAAAATTTTTGCTGATGACATGATTTTAAAAAATCAGTTGTTTGAAAAATAATGAAAGAAAAACTTGAATATGGCATTTTAAACGTACTTAGCATACCTTTAAAATTACTGTTAGATACATTCAACCAATGAATATAATTATTTTAAAAAAATTTAATTCAAATGTAATTTGCATCATGTTTAAATAATAAATATTTTAAAGACGTTGAAGATATTATGAGATGTGCGACTGCTTCTTCAAATCACAATCTCCGAAATCCTCGTTGAAAATCATATTGAAAAAATTTGTTAAGTATGGAATTCCTAGTTTTACATACTTCATAACTTCAGGCAAAATCAACATACCACGCGGAAAACTGTCCTCGAGACAACGCGTAATACTCTTTCTTAAAAAGATTAATTCTCTTTTGTCATGTTTTAATGCTTAATAAATAATTATCCGTTATTTATTACCTTGTATGCTAATACTATTTCCTCATTTCTTTCGTTTACATGCCTTTCTTGTTTCTTTGTGGCTTATATTGCTCCATCTCAGTGAAAGTAGATTGCTCGGTCAAGATCAATAAGGAACAGTAAATTATAATTCGAAAAGCTTCTACATCATGGAGTGTGCCCATAGTAATTATAAAGCGACACTTTTTGTTATCCATTTACATTACCCTAGTTTGTTATCCTCTTACAAACCCTGTGAAAGCAGCGGATATCAGAATCACGCCCCCTTCTTTCAAGCAAAGCAAATACTCTTTTATTGTTTGAGTCATAGACGCTGCAAGTACCATGATTAAGCATTAGTCAGGTTTTTCCATGACAATTTGATATTTCTCACATCTAGAACTTCTTGTTGAGACCATTTGATACCAATTCTCCATTGGATAATGGAGCTGAAGAGAAATTCTCGAAAGAATAAATTTTTTTTTGTTTGACCCAGCAATTTTTTTGAACGGTTACTGATGTCCGCATTATTAACTTTTGACTCCTTGAGATCATCATTATGTCGATAGCCTTTTTAGGTTTGATAATTTTCGGTAATTTTCTTTCAAGTGTTGTTTCAGATACTGTAAATAACAGAGCATTTAACTACTTATAAAGTTTCTGAAAATGGCCAAAAATATCTTGATTTTAATTCAGCTTATTAAATGAACCCAAAACGTTGTTGTCTTTATTCGATGGGTTGGTAAAACAGAAGTTTAAATTTATCTGTATCTTACTGATTTTTTCCAATACTGGAAACACAAAAATAGGTAATCTATAGATTGTAAAGCTATATAAGTATTCAAATTAAAATACTTAATTCCTATAAATGAGTTGCAAATTGTTTCAAGTAGATTTTTAAAAGGAAAAAACAACCAGGAGCACTTAGCAGATTTGATTTTACTTCCTCTTTATTTAATTGACTAAAAAAAGATTGAAAATATGAAAAAGAAAAAAAAATTCAAAAGATGTCTGCGTGTGGAAATTTAAATGACTCGGGATATTTTAGATACATTTTAAATGTGTTACTAATTCTCTTGGACCAAAAAGGAAAGGAAAGGTAATGCAAAGAGTAGGTCAAGAGGCTTATTAGGATAATAATCGTAAACTCAAGAGTTTCAAAACTGGTACTACAGAAAGTCCAAAACTGATACACTTACATAACTGTTGATTGAAAATAACAAATACCTAGCATTTTTTTAAAACCCTTATATAATGAAACAAAGATATAAATTTTATATATATATATATATATATATATATATATATATATATATATATATATATATATATATATATATATATATATAATAGCGAGACTGACGCTGCTACAGAAGAAATACACATGCGCAAAACGCCAGCGACAAACAGCTGTTTAGCGTGGACCTTTCTCTTTCGAATGCAGTGCCTCTCGCTTCTGTAAAGAAATCCATATAGCCGTAGCCTTTGTTCGCATTATTTTTTTTCTCCGGAAAAATGATAAATGAGCAACGAATAGTTGTGAAATTTCACATGAAATTTGGAAAAAACGCTACTTAAACTTAGAATTTATTGAAAGAAGTGTATGACAATGAATGTTTATCGTGTGGATGTGTTTTTGAGTGGCTTAAGTGTTTTCAAGGTGGCCGAGAAGACGTTAAAGTTATTCACGTAAGGATGCCCTTCTTCGTCAAAAACGGATGACAATATCGAAACAATCGGTAATTTGGTTCGATCTGACCATCGGTTTAAGTATTCATGCGATTGCTGAGACTGTAGGAATTGACAAAGAATCCATACGGCAAATTTTGTATAACAATTTGAACATGCAAAAAGTGTGTGCCAAAATGGTGCCAAAAATTCTCATGTTTAAACAAGAAGCTCACAAAAAATGTGTGTACTAACACTTTGAATGCCATTGAAAATGACCCAAACTTATTGGAAAAGATAATAACGTGTGACGAATCGTGGTTTTTTACTCAATATCTTGAAGCAAAGCTCCAATTCATGCGCTGGAAGAGCCCAACTTCATCGATAGTCAAAAAAGTTCGAATGATTAAATCAAAATTTAAAGCAATGATGATTGTTTGTTTCGATATTCATAGGATTGTGTACCTTCATTAGGTTTCTGAAGATCAAACTATTAATTAAAATTACTACCTTCACATTCTCGCAGAACTCCGCGATAGAATAAGGCAAAAACGACCCGAATTGTGGAAGGACTGTCATAGATTTTCCACCAAGGCAATGCGCCGGCTCATTCCGCATTGTGTGTCAAGAAGTTTCTGGCCAAGTATAGCATCTCAATGATAGACCATCCTCCTTATTAGCCGGATATTAAGCCATGCGACTTTTATCTTTTTTCTAATGTGAAATTTACATTAAAAGGAACAAGATTTGAGTCCGTTGAAGCTGTGAAAAAGAAAGCGTCCTGTGTCTCGAAGGAGCTGATAGAAAAAGACTTCCAGCATTGTTTCGTAAAATGGAAGATTTGTAAGGAGCTTTGTAGAGACAAAGGCGGGGTGTATAAGGTGATAATAAGCAAATATGTAAGAAAAAAATGTTTTACAGTGTCAGTCTCATTATTTAATAGCCACATCTTATATATATATATATATATATATATATATATATATATATATGTGTGTGTGTGTGCGATGTGTGTGTGTGTGCGTGCGTGTGTGTGTGTATATGTGTGTGCGCGAAAAGTATAAAGCAAGCTAAAACTCATCAAAACTTAAAATCTTTTAGACGGAAATGTATGCAAATTTATTAATTTCGTAAATGTAAAATTAATTTCGTAAAAGTATAATTATATATACTACTGTTGAATTCGACTTTTAATAAAATAATACAGTTCGTCAAATCTAACTCGTTAATTATCGAATATTGATCTCGGATTGAATCTACTTGATTATTTGATGGCTGTTTAAAGAATATATATGTGTGCAGAATCTTTTATTTATCACACAACCAGTAATTACATTCTTTATTTTATCGCCAGAGAACGCTAGAGAAGTAATATGTAGTTATATATATATATATATATATATATATATATATATATATATATCCATGTCGTAAAAATGGAAATGATCAATCGTGATAAATATAACAATTAAAATTTCAAGAAGCTTATAAGATTTTCCATATATTATTTACTAGTTGCAGTTTTTAATGTGTTTCCTTGTCCCGCAGTGCAATTTCTTGTTAACGCATTTCAATTTCTTGTTAACGCATTTCAATTCGAAACCTTTTCAGTTTAGCCACTGCCTGCCATCTAGGGGCTCAGCTTTCACTTCTAAAATTTTCTGTACTGATGTTGGCTCAAGGTTATTCGTTACATTATGAAATATGAGATCAGTGCGATTTCAGTTTATTTCACATGTCCATTGCAATGGCATGAATTGATGCTACTCAGTTTAAAATGTGTTGTTTATGTGTCAATCGTTTCGCGCGATGGCTTAACGATTCATACCAAAAAGATGCTAATTAACTAAAAAAAAGAAGAAATGCAATCTTCTGAATAACAGAAATAATTGTGATGAATAAATATATGAGAAGTACATTATTTATAACTTTTTTCAAACATTCTGGATAAATCTGATTTTATTTACTATTAATCCATCACAAGAAGCTCGAAAAATAATTTTAGTCGCAATATATTAATTACATACACATTACTTTATATACATATTCCTGAAGAGGAAAAGAACCTTATGGCAAGAGGGGATGATCCAATAATACATCTTTAAAGAAGCACTACTATATATATACATAACGTTGATTTTTAAATTAAAAACATTGTAGTACAACGTTTATGATATTAAGCACATTAGTCAAAATCTTTTATTATTTCGTACGAATAATAAAATAAATATTATTTGTATTATTAAATTAAATTTTATTAGAAAATCATTATAATATTTGCTTATGAAGCTCATTATAAGCGCTTTGAAAACTGCCTTTCTTAAAAGAAAATGTATTTTTATTCATTAACATTTGTAAATAATTTTGATTTAAACATAATCGAAATATATGAAAAGAAAATTATCACACGTATCGAGATTAAAATAATATATTCAGTGTGATATAAAGATTTATAAATCATAAATGTAGTAAATTTAGCGAATGAAAATGACTTAACCTTCGTGACAAAAATAATATTGTAAAGTTTAAACAACGTAATTTCTCCAACTGAAATATCAATAAGAAAGGGTAAAATATAGTGCATTGTTTCCAAATGAAGCTAGCGTAGTTTTAATTAATTATTAATTATCATTGGGGTTCTAATCAAGGAGGTTTAATTTTATTCATAATATTCTTAATATTATGATTGTAATTTACTGTGCAAAATTCTAAATTTTATTTTTTTAAAGATGAGAAGTTCTTTATACATGAAGTTAAAATCTGATGAAATCTTTTGAATATAAATATTGGTTTTATTTCATTCAATTAATATAAATACTGGTTTCGTTGCATTCCTCAGCATTTAATTTTGAACAACATCTACCTTTTCTTTCTTGTAAAATTAATTTATTTTCAAATAGTTACATTTTTTTAATTTTAATGTTAATATATTTTATCATTCACACACACACACTCAAAACATAAGTGGAATTTCAATCATTTCTTCATTTCTCTTCTGTTTGATACACATAGAATATTTAAATATATTAGAGTAAGTATTCATCGCTATTCATTTTTGAATATGAACTATGAGGGAAATGAAATTTCCTGAAAGTTTAAGCCTTCGAAATACAAATATCTAACTAAAATATACTAATTCTTTACATTACGACATTTGTTTAATCACACACAATGTTCCATTCAAGTATCTGTAAATAAATATATGTGTATGGTCAATATGTTTATTAAAACCTGGAACAATTTCTTTTATTCAACAACGAGAGGTTTCTAATTCCTGATTACCTAGTCAGATTATCCATTCCTTTCCATCAATTCATTAATATCGGATCCTTCACATTCTACTCATTTGGAATTTTCGAATTCTTTAATTAATCTAATTAATCTGTTACGATATACAATTCGTGTATTTCGACCATCATTCTAGGTTTCATTCGAATCATTTGGAACTCAATATTTCTGCATTCAACTAATTTGGGTTTTACCTCGTTTTATGTAACTACCACGCAAGTCAAATGAAGGATCCCATTTCATTTTGGAAAACTCATTTGTAATAATCGAATTCAATTTGTGGGAAATTCTGTCATATTTTTGGTACTGATTAAACTTTTCAGGGATTACATTCATTAGTTAGACTAACTTGATTCAAAATAATTCATTTCAATTAATTGTTATTAGCGATATTATAATAAGCATTTATAAAAATTAAATTTTAAGAAAAACGTAGAAATTTAATATATTAAAACGGAAAAGTACATTTTTATACACATTTTAATAAGTACTCGTGTTTTAGGTCAGGTTAATTAATAACATTTAAATGAATTAACTCTATTAAATACAATTACGAATTTGAATATGAATTATTTTAGCATTCTCCGAAATTTCAAAGCAGTTAACATCTTTTCAAAAATTTAATACATATATTCTTTTCAGTACTAAAGAGCAGTGAAAGCCTTACGATTAACAGTAACGGGTTCGAATCATAATTACACTAAAGGCAAAGTAATAACGAAGAGTGTAAATTAAATCGAACTGGGCTTATTGTGGAAATAAAGCGATTAAAGTATTACATAGGTGTCATTCTTACCACGGTTCAGAATAATGAGGTCCGTTGCCACTACTAATTTCGTTGCTTTACAGCAAAGTCAAATCAAACAAAATTAAACTTTACAGTATTATAAAACTTACATTATTCAGAACAACTCAGCATATTTCTTCTTCTTTTTTTTTTTTTTTTTTTACACAGAGGATGCTGACAGATCTTAGTACTTTTTAGAACTTTCTTAAAAAATCAATTACTTACGATACAAGGCGTCTTAAAATACGCTCGGAGATGGTAATAGATTTAATATGTTTACTAAGAAATAGATGAATTTGAAATCTCTCAGAATCTAAATTTACGTTTCGATAGCTCCAGCAACTAAAATCAGACATTAATGAAATAAATAAAAATTATGTTAAAACAAATCGATTACTTTATTTAAAAAAAAAAATCTGTCAATACTTTTCATATACGTATAATAATTTTTTTTAATTTCCCATTGTATCTGAATTTTGTAAAAGCTGTTTTTAATTTTTATTTTCAAAGCTAGAGTTAATAGCTTAAAAAATATTAAAATATATCATCTCATTAAAATACATAACTTAAAATCATGTTATAAGGTAATGGAAAATGGTTTTTACTGAAGTACTTAAATAGTATGTACTCACACATGAATTAAACACAAAGTAAAAAGTTTGACTATTATTTAACATTCAGTTTAACACCGATTCTTGGAGATTATGACAGTGGAATAATATAGAAAACAGCAATAAATAAATAAAATGGAAAAAATGCATCTTTTGTGGTACACAGAACAAATTTTTTCACACATTTTAAACAACGTGACTAAAATACTAATTTTCAATAAGAATATCTAGTTTTAAGACAATATAAATTATGAATCATATTTTTAAAATATTCAAAAAAGTTCATGCATTATATTTTTTATTAAGACATATTTACAACATAGGAAGAAACTATAAGGCTAAGAAAGAAAATAATATCCGTGTGAATTTAGGTTTCATTCATTTAGTTCCTAGACCATTACTTTTAAACAAGCGTGTCGAAAAGCAAAATTTTTAAATGTCATTGGCCAACACAACTCAATTCATACACTCCATTAAATTACTAAATGTTTCCCATAAGTAGTGTGACTTGTTTAGGATCTAAAAAGCATCACGTTTGTGAAATAAAATATACTACGTGAAAGCAGGAAGCTATTTAGAAAGCGTATTCTTCTTGTCTCGCTTCAGATTTTGTCAGATTACAGTAGCTGGACTCGTTTTATCTAAGGAATACAATAAAGTACATAGCACGAACCTCTGAACATCGGAAACGAAGCACGTCTCGAATACGTGATGATGAATAGAAAATGCTAATCAGGATGATTTTTCCAGACCACAAAGTATTAAGAGATGATGTCTGATATAATACTGCACGCATGCAAGGCGGGAGGTAAAATGAATGCTAAAACTAGAAACAAGCATTGTGAGGTTCACTGTGTTGACTCTGTTTAATCCACCGTAATCTCAAACAGATTTCTTAAATGATTTAAACGTTTCGACGAAGAAAGAGAGTGTTAAATACACATATATTCATTTAAAACAACCGAGATAATGAATTTTCCTCCTTGGTATTCTCGTATCCAAAATATTTTCCTGGCAGTTCCATTATCACTTAAATGGAACTTTTAGATAATGTTAAGCGCCGGTTCAGATTTGAGTGTGATGAAAATTTCTGATATTTCTGATTTTTTTTTTAATAAAAAGAACATACCTAGTCTAATTTTTTGTCGCCTAAAATGATAAGAGAATAAAAAAAAAAAAAAAAGAAAAAGATGATGATTTAAAAAAAAGATAAATAGATAAAATGTTCAAAATACTTTTTTTAAATATATATACATGCATATGAATCCAAAAAGTTTTATATTCTCTTACTACCAAATCATTTATATAGTTGTATGAAATGGCATTTTCTTTTAGTTCTATAATGATTTTAAATACGATTACGAAAATTGTAAAATATCATTCATTCATCAATTTATTTTGTACTTAAATGGCTTTTCTTTTCTCATTATTTATTTAATATAGTCTTTCATAATTCACAATATTTAGGTATTATGAAAAAATTTCTGGGTGAAAATTGTTTAGAACTCTTGAGATTTATCAAAATCTCCAGCAGAGGACAACTTTAAGGGCAATGTCCCAGTTCCGTTTGAAATTAAACATGCTATTAGATATTCATAAAGTTAAAAAAAAATCTTTACTGAATCGAAAGAAAACATTCTGAAACAATAAGACAACTAGTGAAATTTAACTGATGGAAAAACACATCTAGGTTACATAATAAAGTCATTAAACTTTTCTTCATGAAAACTTGCGAAGTACATTCCAATCACCTAACTCACTCTTATTGTCTGATGGGTTTCAAAATAGACGTTGCAGAAACTTGGTACTGGCCCCTTAGTCACGGAAAGGGGAGCTAGGGGATTGAAAGGAGCAGTAACGGCGATCCGTGAGTTGAATAAAAGCAAATGAATCTCAAAACGCGACTCTTTTCTCTCGCCATATTAACGATTACCTATTCGAGATCTCTTTTAGATAATTTAAAGAGATTTGATTTGCGTGCAGTCTTCTTGCTTGAAAGGAGATGGATGTTAAATGGTATGATACTCAATTAAGTCTTTATTTCAATCTGTTGATTTACCGTGAGCGCTTACATTGATCTAAAAATTAACTCGTAGAGACGAAGCTCAAACGAGATATAAAAGTCATAACTCATAAATTTGAACGGATTAATTCTTTCTCGTGCTTGCAATATGATATGTATGTATGACAATGTTTTTCGTTTACATAATTAGAGGAGAGGAAATATTTCATAATATGTGCATATATAAAATAACATTTTAAAACTACTTATTTTTCGAATTTTCTACATTTGGTAATCTTTACATAAGCTAATTAAATTCCTTTTTTTTACGCTAAAATTTTCCTATTATGGAAAATTACATACTTCTAACACCAGAGATAAATGCGAATTTCAACAAATAGGAGAAAAGCGCATCCATTTATTCTAAAAGCAGCTAATGAGTTAAAAAAAAAAAAAAAAAAAAAAACATCAGTGATACTTTTATGATGCCGTTGAATAAAATGTAATGTTACATAAATTATTTGAATGGGTTTTTTTTATCCGCCTATTATATATATTAAGTTCAAAATTTTTTACTTCACATAACGTAGAGCCCCTAGAATGTAACTGAATGCAATGATAGAATATTAAAGATATAGTACGAAAAACACATAAAATTTATTTGAAACACAAAAATACCAGAAATTCGTTAATGTTTATTCATTCAAAATCATTATATTTTTTATGGGTTTAAAAATTTTAATGCATTCTTTTGTCGAGCCATTTTAGAAAAGTAATAACTATTTTGAACTTACATTCCTGTGAAAAATAAATCATTCATCTTTAAAAAATCAATTATTGATGGACGCGATCAAAATATGTTTTTAAGCGCAAAAGCAGTTCTTACGATTATAATTTGAAGGTTATAAATTATAATATCTTCATGCTTGAGATGCTTATTTAATTAATTCAATTAATTCCTTCAGAACTTTCAGCTAGTCTTAATTATTCACCGGTTTTATTATGGATGCCATATAACAGCACAAAAGTTTTATTTAATTTTCAATGTAAAATGGATTTTTACATACAAGCAGAAAAACGATGCTCTTATTCAAGAAGGAATTTTATGCTTTGAGTTTTATACAATTCATCATAAAAAGTTGAATGTTAAATTTTAAGCAACGAAAATAGAACAAAAAAATCGGAAAAGTTTTGATCGCATTTGTATTTTAATAATTGTCTTATTAATACAAGAAAATGTATATAAACAAAGTGCAAGATTATTTAATTTAGTATAATGCTTAGGAATTTAAATTAATTTTTGATTAAATTTTAATTAAAAAGTTTTGGTCACATAAACGTAAATGAGTATTTTTTTTACATATAACTGAACAAAGAATTGATACAAGAATCTGTAGTAATATTCTTTCAGCCGATTTACTCATAGATGAAATTTAATTTCTTACTATCTAAGACAAATTGTCTTAAGAAGTAAAATATTGTTTGCTCAAAATCCTAAATTCTATTTCTGTTGCTCACCGATCCAGGGTAGGAAATTATTACCTACTAATACCATTAGTAAAACTGTTTACTTGTTTAAAACTCTCGAAGATGCGTGATAACAGAACTTTCGAATCTTCGAAGACCTGAACTGCTTAAAGCATTTTTATAATTCAGAAAAATTCCTTGTAGCTGTGTGCTACTTAATTTGATTGATCACAGCAATACAGACGATTGAATCTTACAGCGCATTCTATATTGGTACCCACTTCTTAATTTGTTCATTCTCTTCGAATTGTGATTTTAATTCCAAGAACAAGAGAAGACTAGGATTCAAGATCAGATTATATGAATATTTATTTCAAAGTTTATGTCAGTCGTCTCAAGGCAATTTTGAGAAAAATTAAATCGTTTTATAATAAAAATGTACTTAAAATAAGTGTTCATATTTTTGTACTATGTACAGAAAATAATGTAAATACGGGAACTTTTTTATCATAAGTTTTGTTGTTCTTAGTTACATGGAGACATACCTATTATGCCTCTCTGTGACTTTGAAATTGTTAAAAGTAAGGTATTTAGATAAAAACGTTATGCTAAACGTCAAGATAGAAACAATACCGATTTTTTTTTAATTAAATTCTTCCTTCGTTTTATAGTAAAATTTAACTATCGAATTTTTTGTCAAGATTTTCCTAGCTCAACAGTTAATAATCTTTTTAACCTTAAAAATAAAATTAGATACAATATCTCTTACAACTAGACGCAATATATTTATTGAAATAATATTATTCCTTTGATTTCCAGTTTAACTCTTTTTAATAACCAGATAAAGTTACTATTATGTACCTGCAGTGTTTTTCCCAAATGTCTCAAATTCAGCAATTTTATTTTCAATGAACTACTATGCCCCTTTGAGTCTCTTCAGTTTATTAAAATATAAATATGCAATTAATCCTCTTATTAATCTAAGAATAAACGCAATGTTTTTACCGAAAAAATTACATCTCTGACCTGCAGTTTCACTCATGCTATTAAAGTTACTAATGTGAACAGTGTTTTCCTTCTGCTGCTCAAATTTAACACCATTAAATTCAATGAAATACCATGCCCCTTTGTGCCTCTTCTGCTGACTATTAAGAAGTGAATTATTCAAATAGTGTATAGATATTTATACACGAGAAATAGCTAAGATATCTAGATAAACCTTGTTCTTCATTTTAAATGATCCTTATGTACATAATGTAGCTATTAATGTTGATCTGTTTGGTTTCAGGAAGTCATAGAATGAGACAACCTGTAGCATCTTATTGTTTTAATTATTATCCTGGGGGTGTTGCAAGGTTTTAATTATTGCAAAAAATAATCGAAATTTCTATTGATTATTCTTAAGATTTTTCTGTATAGTCACTACTCAGAGTTATACATTTCTCCAGCGCATCTTGACCTTTCGAAGATCGTCATTGTAGAACTCAGCAGATTCATCTCTCTTTTCCATGTTGTGGGTTACTTCAATCTATGGCTTCCTGAAACCAAACAAATCAATATTAATAGCTGTAATTTACGACATTATGTACAAAAGGATCAATTAATATGAAAAACAAATTTTATCCAGATATCTTTGTCACTTCAATAATTAAGGTTTTACATTACTCCCTCGTATATATATATATATATGTGTGTGTGTTTGTGTATGGATCAGATGAAACAAAAACAAAACAATCAATACAGAAATAACAATTAATTAACAAAGAAAAATACAAATCAAAAGAAAGAAACAATCGTTTATGGAAAAATGAATAAATATTTGAATTCACAGCAAAGCAAAACATGCGCATTTAGACTAGATACTGAATTGTGGGGTTAAACATATTCCATGGAACGATCCCTTCCCTTATATAATAATATACATTCCTTTACCTAGTCGATTAACAGTCTTATCTTCGCTCTTAAAATGTACGAAAAAAATTATTAAGAAACTGTCATAAAAACATTCAAATTTTAATGGTTCAAAATTTTAATGTTCTAGCGTCTGTTTAACAGAGGTGTTGTGTACATTATGAATTATTGTACTATGTTTTTTAAAATTTTATATCAGAATGCATGATGTCAGTCTTTAAGGACTTACATTTATGTCTTCAATCTTGCATTTCTAAGCTTAGGAGGAGAGAATTTTTATTTTTATTTTAAAGGAGTCCTGTGTGCTTGCGTTTTTCTATTGGTTAAAGTCATATCTCACAAATGATGCATCACTTCTTTCAAGCAATCTCAGCGTCTCATTCAGAGTCATCACTGGGTTCATTCCAAGGAATGTACCCCTTTGCTCTCTTTCGATCAGTTGATGCCAACGACTGAAATCCGGACTGTGTTTTTCTGAACAAAGAATCATCAGTTCAAGTAACAGGAACGATATTGCCAATCTGCACAAAGTTATATTCTTTCTACGGCATCACTCACTTAACCAACTAAACGGATCGAGCGAATGTACATTCTTCGCCCTCTACAATTTCCTCTCTTCTAAATGAGACATCTCCAGCAGAGCGGCCGCTTCAAGAGAGCTCTCAGAAACAATGAACACTTTCTTATCCATTTGAAGGCCCTCGTTACTAATGCTCACTTCCCCTCGCTGGCTGTGGAGGTGGGATCGTGTTTCAGTGCTATTCTACTGCATGCATGCTAAATGCATGAGGGGAGGGGGCATTGTTACCGGAGGAAGCCCGATACAGGGTGACCTCGGTTAGAGCCTATTAGCGGAAAGCCTCTTTTACTTTTAGAGCCGACTGTGCCGTCACTCGAAACTGAAAAGACGTGGCCGGGATCCGATTTCCAATGTTTTGGCGCCTGCCACCTCCTCCAGGGAATGTATATATGTTAAAACCACATTCGATTGCTCCCTTGATATAATAAACACCTATAAATAACAGCGAAAAATTCCTAGAGCAGTTTTTAACCATACTTATACTATGTCGTTTATAATTCGAAGAAATATTTTATGATATTCAGTGTTGTATATAATCTCAAATTATATATCATATTTTCGGTAGTTTTGTTGAGAAATAATAAAAATTGTTTCTTAAGTACTGAACAGAAAAGATGCAATAAATGTTTTTAACATTGCATTATTCGTATTTTGATAAATCTTTGTAATAATTTTTTAAAAAAAAATAATTTTAAATTTTTAGTATTTTTGAAATAAATAAATTGTAAATGTGAATATATATACATAACTTCTGTGTTACATTTACTTAATAATATTTAAATATTTTCTATTAAAGACCACAAGTGTGTGTATGTGTTTATTAATTAAATTTTCTGACTTTAGTTTTCAGATTACTCGAAGGAACAATTGAAAACTGAACAATGAGAGTTTAACTTTTGAATGTAGCTTAAAGCTGATCCTTCTGGTTAGAATATAGCTTTTTCTTTTACAAACTAATTTTTGATAATAGTTGTAGAAAAAGGACCAAAATAAATATGAAAATTTACATAAATGTATCTTCGTATTTAAAATTGTCAATTTCCTAGGAAGGAATTTCAACTTTTGTTTGGAAGAGAGAAAATCAGTCAGTAGTTTCTACTCTATTATTTTTTTTATTCCCACTGAAAAATAGTGTTAGCTTCTTCGTTGCTTATTTAAACCTTTGGAGATACACGAGGAATTTATTTATTTCCTTTTTGAAAATATGATATAAGTGGATTATTTGAAATTTTAGGTGCACTTTATCATATACCTAGAAGACAAGGAATAAAAAAAATCCACTGTGTTCTTCATTAAAAGAATCAAGTATTATATTTATCACTGAAAATTTCCCGTCCTCCTCTACCAGTGTGATGGGTTTTTACAAAATGAAATCTAATAATGATGCTTCAATCTAGTTGTACAATATCAGGTATCATAACTGTAATTATAATTAAGCATACAATTTAAAATAAGGGGAGGGTGTCTTTCAATAAATTCTTAGAAAATCCTAGAGATGGCGCTCGTAGCATCCAAAACGGTTTGTTTTTTGTAAGCATCAAGGCTCACTAGACAACTATCGCAGTTATTTCCATCACATGGTTTCATTTTTGTAGTCAATCGAAGCTAGAAACTTGCGTTTATTTAGAAAAATGGAAAAAAGTTAATTTCGAGCGGTGATTAAATATTTTTATTTAAAAGGCCGAAAGATATCAAAGATGAGTTGGATGAAGTTCATGGCCCATCTGCTTCTGTGTTCGCAACTGTTTACAATTGGGTAAATGATTTTAAGCGTGATAGTACATCCACAAAAGATGAGCGTCATTTGGGACTTCCAGTAGAAATGGCTACCGGATTGATTGACAAAATCCACGAAATGGTTTTTGAGTCATCGACGAATCAAAGTTTGCGAAATAGTTGAGGCCATTGGCATATCGCAAGATACAGCGTTTTCAATTTCGCAACAAAAATTTGGTGTGAAAAACATCTCGGAAAGATGGGTGCCGCGTTTGCTCTCAGTGGAAAATAAACACAATCATGAGGTCGACTCTGTGGCTATTTTGGCGTTTTTTCGTAGCAATCCTGACAAATTTCTGCATTGATACATATCTGTGGACGAAACGTGGATGTACTACAACACTTCAGAGACAAAAAAAAAAAAAAAAAAAAAAAAAAAAAAAAAAAGCAGTCAAAAACGTGGGATTTGAAGGTGTATGGGCTCCAATGAAAGGAAAGACGGTGAAATCGGCAGGAAAGGTGGTGGCCACGATTTTTGAAATGCACGTGCGGAATCATCTACACCGATTAACTTGGAAAAAGGAATAACAATAACTGGAGAATATTATGCTTCGTTATTCCACCGGATGTGCGAATAAATCAAGAAAAAACGTTCTCGTTAGAATAAGAAAAATACCCTCTTTCATCAATACAATGCACGGGTGCGGTTTCGATGACCAAAATCATGGAATTAAAGTTCGAATTATTTCAACATCCATCAAATCGGCCCCCAGTGACTTTTTTTTTTATTTCCAAACTTAAATAAATGGCTCAGCGGACGATGAGGTCAACGCTCAAACAGATGCCTATTTTGAGGACCTTCTGAAATTTTACTTTTTAGATGGCTTTAAAAAGATAAAGAAACGCTTGTCTAAGTTTAGAGCTAGGATGAAATAATGTTAAAAAATTTCAAAAAATCTTTACCTAAAATAATTTATTTTTCTATCTTTTTGTACGGACTTATTAAAGATCCCCGTTGCTTTTCTCAAACGTTAAGCCCTCTTAACAAATCAAATCTCAGGTCTTAGTGGAAATATTTATATTTTTTTTTAACAGAAATAGATATGAATAAATTAATTTTGAATTAATTAATAGATATTAGTAAATTAATTAATCCAAACAGAAAATTTCCATAAAAACATTTACAATTGAAATATAGGGAGAGTAAGTCGTTGGATAAGGGAGAGTATTCCAAGCCCTGTATACCTTACTATGTTTGCTCATAATAAACAGAATGCTTCATCTTAGTTTATAACTACCTTCGAATAATGTCCCAAGATGAAACAATTTGTACCCTCTTATTATAATTAGAAGAAGCCATTCAGGAGGTTAGTTGCCGATGTGCAGCTCTTTCACAAATGTTTTACCATAACATGCGAAAATGGAATAAAATCGTTTTTATTGTAGAACTAAGAAACTAACTCAATATGTTTATTCCAAGTAGTTTCAAGTTATTCATTGGAGATCAGTTGAAAATGTTAGTTAATTTAAATACTTGAGACTATAAGACAGTAGACAGAGAAAGGAATTATTTAGATATGTGTCTTCTCGATTATGCCGATTCAGAAAGATTGTGATGTACATAAAATTTTCTAGTTTGAGATTAATTGAATTCATTTCTTTCCCTTCCTAATCTGGGGCAACAAGCTGGACTGTTATTAATGGGGAGATGGAATCCAATTGTACGAGAAGGGGAATGGCTGATTGTACGGGGAAATAAGATGCGGGAAGTCCCTATTTATCACATCTGTGTCCAAGTATAAGTGATCGGATGATACTATAATATCCCTTTTTAGCGGGAAAATGTTCTGCAAATGTTCATTTCCTGTAATAGGCATTCATAAATATGAAACGAAGAAAGATATATGATATTCATTATGAAGTTTTCTAGATGAGTCATGCATTAAATTAGTATTAATTGAAGCTTTTGTTGTATTGGAGATTAAAACCTATACCTTTTTCTACTCCTTATTATACTTTTTTTTTCCAATCATTGATATAGTCACTTATCATAGAGGAAATCGGAAAAGTTTTTTGATCGAACTGGAATAAATGAGACGTATGGAATTAAAATAGAGTTTTTGTTTTTCTATAAAATCTTTTAAACGGTGATAAGATGATGTGACAAAATATGCAATACGGTAAATGACATATGATATACTATGAATGTTCAAGAAACTACAACGTAAATAACGTAATGAAAGCATAGCAACTGGTTTCTTTTGTTAAGACGAAGATATTTAATTTAAAACTCTTAAATAAGGCTTAAAAAAAACTATTTTTAATCTACTCCTGTAATTACGTCTTGTTTGGAAAAATGTTATGTTAAATCTCAGTTAATGATTTCTTTCATTATAAGCTGAAATGTATATCTATTTCAGTTAAATATTTTAATTTAACTTATCTTGGATTTATTACATTGTTTTTGAGTAAATATTGATAGTTTAACGGTGTTTCATTTTTGATTTTCCAATACTTCTGTTGTAATTAGTGCATGCAGTTATTAGTTCAATCTAAGTAAATTATATAAAACTTAATTCAAGTAACCACATACGAATCATAATTTCCAAAATAGTTATAATTTTTATTACTAGATCATATCACTATTTCACTTATTGAGTATTAGAAATTGCACAACCATAATGATTTAGATTCTACAGACCTTTCTTTTAACTTCAAAAAAAAAA